>JADANM010000147.1:4839635-4870874 GCA_026213755.1 Eurema hecabe | reverse complement strand
TTATTAGTATGACTTGTTTCGTGTCTGAAGTCGAGAACGATTTCGACTCATAGAATTATCTATGACGAGGTTTTGTTATAATCTCCAAGTAAACATTTGATGTTAAATGTTGTTTTTGCTTTAAGATAAAAACCAGACTCGAACAAAAAATATCATATTGAAATCACCAACAATACTATAATAACTGTTTTCAACTGGGGGTTTTTTTTTAATTTCACGGTCCGGTTTTCCATTTCTCTTGAATCATTAAGTTCCATATACATGGCTATGTATGTTATGTCAACATGTTTGGTTGGCATCGGGACAAATGTACGATTTTAGATGGGCAGAGTGCGTTGACCCGTTGCGTAGTCGAGGAAGCTGCAACGGCAGCACCACTCGCTTGAGCAGGATTTTGTGACCGCTTTTTGTATGGGATCGTGTTGATTTTACTGTCTTTTACGCGTTTCAAGTATAATCGAAAGGTGGAGAAGTGTGTGAGCGAGACAAACAATTAAACTATTAGTTTTCGTAATCTTTGAGAGTTATGGTAGACATATGTATTAAGAATTTGTCTAAATTGAAAATTCTCTGAACGAACATAAGAATCGTTGTCGAATTACAAGGACGCGTGAGGAGAATGTTTTTTTTGTGTTGGCCTTAAACTTTGTTATAAGTCAATCGGTGTCAATGTCTCTCTCCTATATCAAGGACGCGAGGTCCTTTATATCGACCCTGAATAAAAATTAAGTTCAGTCTGGGGTTTCGGTAGGAATTTATTTATATTGCTTCTTTTATGTAGTCAGCAGTGCACTACAGTTTTTAGCTGCGTTCATTTAACCCGTTCCCGGGGCAATACCAGGATATAAAGTATTGTATGTTTTAAACCTAATGGTTTATATATTATTAGTATATAGATAGGTGGATTAATATCCACCTATCTATATACTAAATTTCAAGTAAATCAGTAAAACGAAAAAATAACAAACGAACATTCTCACAAACTTTGAGCAACAACAACAAATTTTGAGCTGCGTTACAGACGAGTTTAACTTACTCTTTTTAATTTTGTACATTAATAGCATACGACACGTACAACTTTTTGTCAATACATATATATTTAGTTGGACATTGTACCTTAAAGCAGTTAGGTATACCTGAAATACAGTCAGAGCATTCTTATATACATACATATATGAATACATTGCCATTGTCTTTATGTCATTGTTAACGTTAAATACGTTTCGTTTGTACTTAATTTGAATTTCAAAACGAAATCTTGAAATTCAGTTGAACTCAAAAGTTAAGTAATTATTTTGTTAACGTATTTTTTGTAAATATGTGTATTAAAATATAGATAAAAGATTAATTAGCAATTCACAAATATGTGTTTTCACGACTATTCTGTTCCTATTTTATAATTCTTGATACAGTTTGTTAAAAAAATCTCAAAATGATCACTCAAATTGTTACAATACCTTTATTATAATTAGAATTATGTAAGAGTATGAATGGAAGCCCTTCGTAGGTAAAAGTTGCGAACGTCACTCAGTGTAACGTGTTACATAAGCCACACGTTTTCCGTACACAGCTATGCGGAGATTAAACCTATTATTATCTCTTCGAAGCTGCCCAACCCAGTTTACTCTTCAACTTAATAATAAGGCTTGATGTTTTTGATTGATTACTCGGTTTCTAGTTATAGCAGTAAATGCTGTAACGCGTAAGTTAGTGTTACTTTTAATAGTAATGTGCAAACTAATTCATGAGCTTGAAAATGTATATTGCAAATACACTTATATTTATTTATATATCCGATGAAAGAATTGCAAATTTTTTTTTATGGTATAGAGGCGAAAATCATTTGCGTCTAGTTGTTACAGCCTGTCGGCTCTGCAGTGTCTTGCTGTCCTTTAATTAAACTACGCGCTTAAAATAAATGTACTATCTTAAGTAATAGTCATATAGGTAATATGCTACTATTCTTTTCATAAGGATTATTTTTAGGCTTTAAATTTCTTAACATTAAACAGTTAATTATCTTTACAGGTATAACAGACGCCGGCGGGCGTCGGCGGCGATAAGATGAGGTCGCTGATAGCGTACTATGCGGACGCTGTGATGGCGGCGGGTCGCGGCGCGGGCTGCGCGCTCGGCTGCAGCGGCCGGGGCGACTGCATGAACGGCACGTGCCTGTGCGAGATCCGGTACGCGGGCGACGAGTGCGCCGGCCCTAACATGCCCTACCACGCCTGTGAGTACTCTATAGACTATAATAAAAAACACTTTATTGACAAACACAAAAGAAAGACATATAAAAAGAGAAAAAAAAGAGCCAATAGACTATACACAGTTACCCTTATCTGATGCGATCATGGGCAACCGGGCAGAAGGTTTGCCTAGTCGCCATAAACATAGGGCGCAGCAGGCGAGCCACCTGATAGAAAGTGGTCATCGCCGCCCATTAACACTTACAGAGCTTGACATCTCTGGAGTGGGTTGCCGACCATGTAACAAAATATACGCTCTCTTCATAAAGACCCATAAGAAGTTATTCATTAGTAATTCCGCAAGGGAGAAACTTTGTAAAAAAAGGGAGTAAGGTATTGTGGGAAGGGAAAAATCGGTCTCGGGTGCTCCCATTTACCGAAAGAAACACATCTTTGTCATATTTGTCCGCCTATTTTTTACTGCACATTTAGATCTTAGCGCCAGTAGCCGCTGGAGCGATTTTCCATTTCTGCTTTTAAAAAACATTATTAAAATCTTACTATAGTATTTATTATCTGTATGCTGTTATTGTTTTTCTATGTACAATGAAGTTCTTTAAATCTAAAATAAATAAATATCTAATTATCTATATCCATGCTCCAGGTATCGGCGGCGTGTTCCTAGCGGTGTCGTTCGTGTGCGCAGTGCAGCTGACGCTGTGCATAGTGACGGAGTACCGGCGGCTCAAGGCGCCCAACTTGCTGCGCGCCTTCAAGGTCACCACGCAGAAGATGCTCTACCTGGTCGCCTTCCTCGCCTCCCTGATACGTGGAGCCTACTTTATATCCCCTGTGAGTATGCTTGCAAGATAATTGTTAAGCCCTATAGTCACATACATCTTGTTTCAACCTAGCTACATAGAGTAACACTTTCAAATCGTCAAGGTATAACAAAACAATCCTTTACTATTATGGAAGGCATATGGAGATATGGAATATACATGTGTTCTCATTGAGCAATGAGTACTAAGAAAGAAAGGAACTTTTATTGCATGTAAAGCCAAATAGTCAAATATGTCTTTATTCAACTGGGCTATATAGAGAAACACTTTAGGATCGTTTCAGTAAGACAAAAAAATCATTTACTACTGGTTTGGAAGGCATATGGTGTAGGTATATGCGTTCTCTTTAAAGCAATTATATAAGTAATAAAGAAAGGAACATTGCAGATTGTGCATATGTTGAAACAATCCACAAGACCATTTATAATTAACACGATGTTCCTCTAATAAGTGCTCAGTAAAATATGTTGGGTAAAAATAGCTCCTACGCAGGTTTTCAGTGGCTCCTAAAATGTTTTGCAACAATCCTTTGGATGGCAACTGAGATGGAGGTCCTGAGCATGTTGGTGATCCACCACCTCTACAAGATACTCTAATAGACAATCGCAAAGATCCTATAACTCTGTAAATTGTAGGTAAGCCTTAAAAAGGGCGATCAGGACAGGATTAAAAACATGACAAAGGGGTACAGGATGGCAAGGGAATAATTAATGTTGTCAATAAGTAATTATTACTTATTCGTTATTCCATGCAGTTATTTATAAAAATCGTAGATATGAACAAAGTCAAATGTTTGCTTGTGGATTTAATATATGGTTAAAGTGGGGACTACAATTAGTGACACATTAATAACAATTATTTAGGCTACTGATAAAAGCGGCCTCAACGTAGCGTCGACGATAAGCATTGTATTTAAATATATGTAAATATAGCTACATATATGTTTGTCTAGTTGCTTCGGTATCAACAAGTGTTTCTCGAAATTTCGCTTCCAAATATGTTTAAAGGTTTGGATTTCGCTTGGATTACCATGCAATGATATTTATTTTGTGATTTCTAAATGACATAGGATATTAGTTAACACCTAACTATGAAACAATGCCACTGTCCACTGTCCGTCTATCTGTCTCGATTTTTTTTTATGTATGGTAGGGGCAACTGAGCGTCACAGTTCACGAATGCGTTGCCGGTCTTCAAGAAAGGGAAGAAGAAGGGATAAATGACAAAAAGGGTATAAAGGATAGGATAAAGGAGGGTGGGAAGGAAAAATGAGACTTCGGTGCTTCCAGTTACCGAATGAAACGCAATGGCATATCTAATGAAATGCTATTATATGAAGTAGGGTTTCTAATGAAGCGTGGTGCCACCCCTGGAGAGATGATGCAATTCAGCCTAACTGTATAGATAGTACATACATAGTAGTAGTAGATACAAGTGTGTGTGTGTGTGTGTGTGTGAACCGTTCTTGAACCTACTAACCTTAGGTCTCATTAGTTTTAATATGTTACGAATAATAAGGACATTTTATATTAAATTCATTGTTGATAATTGAGCTCTGTATTTATTTTATTCGTTAATTAATGATTACTCATTACGTAATGCTTGAATTAGTATATATTTTTATTTATTTATCCTGTAGTCAAGAAAGCGTAAAGTCTCATTATGAGGCAATCTTTGTTTTTACGTTTATTAATTAATAATTTGGACCTTACTCTCTGCAAGAAGACGCGAGTTTTGATAGCTTTCTCGTAAGTACGTTAGTAGAAATTTGATTTTTTATTTATGTACCTCTCACTCAACGTTTTGAGACCATCCTAGAATTTGCGACTCACATTTCGAAAAATACTGCTATAAATAATCAGAGAGATTGCGTGAAAAACAACGGATTGATTGATTAATTGGAACGCTAAAGATACAGGAAGTATAGTACGCGTCACGAATCTTTAGCGCTGAACGAAACCTGCGCAGAAGTCAAAAATAAGGTATCGAGGCAGCGGTGCGGCGCGCCGGGCGCGTGATCGTCGGCTGCGCGAGCGTTGGTTGGTTGTCCCAGTCGTGTTGTCTTTCTCGCACCAATACGTCAATTACGAGCGCGATTCTACCGATGCGCAGCTATTCTCGTCAATCGCTAAACATAAATGACGCGTACTATACAATCATAGATGGCGCTTCTGGTTACATTTTGTTGCTATCTTAACAGATCCGTATGTACCTGTAACGGTGCCGTTATCAATAAAGAGTCAGAATAAAGCTCCACAAATATTTATTTCATTCTATTTTTTTAAGTATTCGTTGTTCTAGCTTATGCAAGTGGAATACTCAAAAACAGTTTGTCAACAATATGGTAATAAAACAATATAAATTAGGTACTTGAGAACATATAAAAAAATTAGTTTTCACTACCATTGTTTAAATTATCA
The DNA here is from genome assembly GCA_026213755.1 of Eurema hecabe. NCBI lineage: Eukaryota > Metazoa > Arthropoda > Insecta > Lepidoptera > Pieridae > Terias > Terias hecabe. The sequence goes on along the minus strand of JADANM010000147.1, from coordinate 4,865,423 downwards.
ACAGGCATTTTTAACCCCCGACGCAAAAAGAGGGGTGTTATAAGTTTGACGTGTCTGTCTGTCTGTCTGTGGCATCATAGCTCCCGAACGAATGAACCGATTTCAATTTAGTTTTTTTTTTATTACAGGTGTTTTAAGGGCGATTGTTCTTTGACATGTTTCATGAAAATCGATTCAGCCGTTTAAAAGTTATGGGGGGTTTAATTGGGGAAGAAAAACAGAATGTTTGCAAATATGCTCAAGTGGGGTATCAAATGAAAGGTTATGAATTGTACAACACAAAAAACAACAGCTTTTATAAGTTTGACGAGTCTGTCTGTCTGTCGGGGGTTTTTTAAAATTTCTTATTTAATATTATATTTATAGTTTGACTAGTAGTAGGAACCATTTTATGTGAGTCCGATATAACCACCTTATTATCTCCCGAGGAGGATGCGGTATCGGTAAAAGAATTTCCCATCGAAAAAGTAAATAAATAGGACTCTAGTTGGTAATGTACGTTCGTGAGTCCCTCGCGAATGCTTACGATCAGTTACCCCTTATAAAAAAATACTGTTGCAATGATACATGTCGTTGTTTCGCAGTCGGCATTCCAAGAGACATGGGCGGCGAGTCTCCTGTCCGCCTACTACCCGCTGTTGCTCTCCGGGTCCTCGCTCATCGTCTGCTTTTGGGCCGAGGTGAGTCTATATGGATTTAATTACTTGAATTTTTATGTTATTGGCATTGGTGAAGGTTATTTTGAGAGGCTGTTTCGTCCTTAGTACGCTAAATTATGAAATAAAATATTTATATATATTTATTCGAGTCTTAGCATGTATACAATTTCGCGACAACGGACATCGCTAACGGAACCTACCACCCGGCTAGTCAGTTCTTAGACTGGTCGAGGAATCTCCCTTTAGTTCAGAGGAAGGTTATTTACCTTTTTCCTTAATTCTCATTAAGGATATATTACGAGCATCTAGAATAGGAAATGTTCTGTGAATTTCATTAAGCTAAGATAAGGTGACAACGACATCTAGTGAATATTGCTGGAAACACTATAAGCAGTTCGATACTATGTAGGTATATGCTAAGTACAAAGTGTATTGTTTTGTTTATAATTAAGTCAAGATGGCGTTGTAGTGTATATAATTTACTCGTACCTACTGTAGTTAGTGGTGGAGTCGTGGAGTACCTATTTGAACTTTGGTTAAATTATTTTTTTTAATCGGATTCCGTTCAAAAAAGTTTTTAGTAGAATTAGGTATTATTTGATTGATAAGTTAGACGTATAGCTTTCTATGGCTGGGGAGAGCTTCGCCTGGGGAGTGTTCTTTTTAGAGCCTTAACTTACTGTTTAGGCTTTAAAACTAGAATTAATTCCGTAATATATATAGGTTGGCACTTTATTTTAACTTCAAGTATTAGAAAAATATTTACATACAGACAATAAAGTTTTTCTAACTAATAGCGTCATACACAAGTTTCAGTAGTGAATTAATCTTTTAAAACGGACTTCAAGGTATGGCATCTACATAAATAGGATAGGATAAAGGAAGGGAACGGAAACTTGACTATTACATTATACTAGCTGATCCCCGCTGAATACCCGCGTAGTTCCCGTTACCGGGGCAATACCGGGTTAAAAAATATCCTACGTCTTAATCCAGGGTATCACCTATCTACATACCAAATTTCAACTAAATCGGTCCAGCCGTTTGGCCGTGAAAGAAAGACAAACATACAGACACACTTTCCCATTTATAATAGAAGTATGGATAAATGTAAAAATAAAGAACATATTTTTATTAGATGAGGCAGTTATGATTAAAGCTTAGAGTAACGGAGTAAGAATTCATACCAATATCAGTGAGACGCGTATAAAAATAAATAATATTGTCTTAGGAATGTTGAACGTATGCCTCTTTTGTAATTCGGCGAAACGTTTTGTGAAAAAATAGAGGAGTGTATGTACCACATTGTATGAGCGATGGAACAAGTTTTGGTACAACTTTATTTAAAAAACCAATAAATTAGATTGTGGTCTACGAATTTTGGGGAACTTTGAATCTACTCCGTGAGATTGGTGGGGATATAATCTGTTTTTTTAGGATTCATATAAATTGTATAGCTATTGATTTATCAGATGCTATGTTAATGTTATGAAAACTATAAAATATAATTAAGAATTGCTTTGTTACTTTAAATGTCGTAAGCTAGTTCAAGACGTACTTTACTAGGTTTTATGTATAATTATATAAGAAATAGCGGTTCTTAATAGTAATAGTTGTTGATTTTTTCTTTAGTTAATATTATCCTGTGGTTATTGATATTATAGAAATGGAAGTGGTATTACGCATCGGATTGTTAGTTCAAACTTCCATACTGTACTTCTATTCGTTCAGATAACGCTTGGCTTCCGACATTTATGCGCGCGAATTTCGACCGCGCGTCATATATCGCGTTCAGTAAAATATATATATATATATTTTTTAATTTAGTGTCGGCCAGTTTTAGTACAAAGTTTGAACGTTTCTTTTTTTTATCGATTTTTCCATCCTACGGTAAGAATTTTATGTGTTTCATATTAATGTACCTTATCGTAAATTAAAGTAATTTTCTAAAATATATTTTTGGAATGTAAAGCCTACAGAAACTTACTTAAAGAGGTGTAATACAAGATATAAACTATGTATATAAAAAAGGTATAATACTTTTTTAAACTGAATAAGTATGAATAAATTTAGTTTTCGTATTTTAGTTTTTAAATTTTCAAAATGTAATAAAATTGTTTGTAGTTAAAATTTTATGTGTTCCGAAAGATTGCTTTTATATTGGTTTTACGGCATTGGATTTTTCTCGAATAAAAAATATTTAATTTTTCTGTTTAGATAAGGTTAAGAACTGTATAAAAATAGTTTGGTAATGATAGTTTGATTTTAAAAGGTTGATAAAACATTTTAAAATATAGATTTACGAAAACAATCAATATTAGTTGCTTTAATTTTAAGTTTACTAACATTATTACACCAGTTTGAACAACCTGTTTAGGCCGGATGATATATTTAAAGTAGATATCGAATTAAATATACAGTTATACAAAGAATTTTTGGCTAACACTTATAATTACTTATTTAAAGAACATTATAAAGAGCGAAACGTTAATATTTATTAAGATCGATACAAATAAATCTTTATTTTTTTTACAAATACTATTTATTATAAAATTAATTCAACTCTATAGCTTATGTTGTTTTATAATACCTCAAGAGAATTATTAAATTTTCATAGTTTACAGCAAATACTTTTTGCCCGCCAGTCTCTTATAACATTTTTCAGTTTTATTATCCATACGTAAAAATATCGATTGACATTAAATACAACGGAATTTTAATATAGTGGAAGCTAGATAATGGTTATTTTTCATCTTAAAATAATAGACCCAAAGAGACAAAACAATGATATTTTTTATCAATAAAAAAATGTATGTGCCTATACAACAAACCATGAATTGACTTTAATCTCTTCTATGAACTAAAATTATGACGTTTATAAGAAAAATATAACTATGATACACAGTGTAAATGTTTTGAACTGTATGTACCAAGAAGTAACTCGCGACTAATAATTAATTAAATAATAAACTTATTTTAAATCGCAATTTGCACAGCACTAACGAAATTCAAGTTGTAACATCGACATAACTTATTTAAATATAAACTAGATATTATTTTTAGTAAAACCACTATATGTTATCTTTGTTCGGTGTAAATCTGAGTCATATTACCAAAATTTGCTTAAACATAAAATGTCGAAAACAAATAGACTTAACAGAGACTTAGTTCTCAGTAACTGTGGAAAAAATATATGTTCGATGCTTCAATCCGTTATTGAAAAACACAAATCAATTTAAATGCTCGCTCATGCAGCACTTTTAATTAACTTTTGTTAAGCATTGTAAAGGAATTATAATACGATAGATGTTGTTTGTAGATCGTAGAGCCGTTTCGTGATAGCACCATCCTTTAATTTTTTAAATTTAAACTTTTGCCTTTGTTGGTCTTCCTCTATATTTTTAAGGACGGCAACGCATTCGCGAGGCAATTAGCCTGGCGATTGTTTGTGATCGCCTAACGTAAAACACTTGGCACCAACTTCTATTGGTGAGAGTACATGTAACTCAAATGGAAATTGGTGGTGCAATATCACAAACTGAGGCTTGGAATTTACAAAAGGGCTGAGTCCTATAAAAATCTAAATTTTATTTTTGCCTTACTTGTCAGCTATGATGTACAGTCATTTCATTTCAAAGGTGCAAAGGGCCATAAAAAAAATTTACATCTTGGTAATATTAGTATACACACGAAGAAGCTCAGTTTTCTCACAGTTTCATGAGTATTTTAATTAAGGCGTTTATTGGTTTAGGTATAATAGAGTAGTTCTTACTAAGAATGTAATTCTTCCAATAAAACACAATTGGTGAAACAAAACGTGTACGTTTAAACCTCCACGTTTTTTAATTATGACGCAGATACAATATCAATTTGTGCATCGAGCATCAACGTTCAGGAACAAAAGCGAGATAGATAAAATAATTTTTAACAAAAAATAATCCGACTTCAAACTAAAAAGTGAAAAATAAATTTGCTTCCCATAAAGTAATACACGTTTTCATTTAGTATATAGAAATGATTTAATAGTTATTTCATAATTTTAAAGTCAGTACCAAGTAAATGCTACAACAATCTATACAATATCGATTTTACCAAACTAACACTTATTATTTTACTTGGCACCGACTTCTACACATACAGACGAATTGAGAACCCCCTCCTTTTTTGAAGTCGGTTAATTAATTGGACGTACAGTCGGTTACAAAATTGCATGAAAATATTTTAACTTTTTATTTCTTGAATGTTGAATTTGTTGATTGTCACGACTCTATTTATAGAATCTTTTATTTGTTAAACGATCTGTAATTATACTATCCTACTTAATATTATAAATGTGAAAGTTTGTGAGAATGTATGTATGGATGTATGTTTGTTATTCCTTCACGCAAAAATCGCTCGACCGATTTAGTTGAAATTTGGTGTGTCGATACGTGATACCCTAGTTTAACACGTAGGATACTTTATATCCCGGCTTTGCCCCGGGAACGGGAACTACGCGGGTAGAAACGCGGGGCACAGCTAGTTTTGAATATGTTAATAATAACCGTTGTGGGTGTCCGTACGATGCTGATAATGTTATAACATCAGCAGACTGCGTGACAGGATGAGTGCGATTGTTATGGTTTTATAGATTTGACGTGGCTACTGTTAACGTGTGAGTACGTGTGCGTACGTGTGACATGTGTGACAGACGCGCAAGATATGTGTTTGTGGTAGGGAATGTGAGATTTGTTGTGGATTCTTTCGGTTTGTTAGCTATTGAAATTAAAATAGCTAAATATAATATGACCTGCTTTTTCCTTTGGAGATATGTTTTAAGTCGGGAGATGGGTTATGTTTTAGGGTGGTTGTGTGTTGATGTGGATGGTTTGTAGGATTTTTTTGGATTAGCGTAAGTATTGTAGCGCTAAGCGTACCTATAGCTTATATGTGTAATATATGTGTATGCATGTATTTTTTTAATATTATTTTGATTCATTTATATTACTACGTACGTACGTACGCTACGTAATTTTTTACTTCAGTTTTATTTATATATATTTTTTCCTTTGGTTACCTGGAAGAGATCACTTGAGTGATAAGGTTGCCAGTTACCGTTAGTGTTGTCTATGTAAATGTAATACAATTTATGACAAAGTTTAAATATACATGTAAATATGTAGGTAATATTGTATATTCAGTTTTGAATATCTACTAAAAGTTAGTTAACTATTAATGTGTTTTTAACAGACACATACACACACCAGGAAAACTGTATGGGTAAAATTTCTAATGTTTCCTTCAAATTATAGGAACTATGTAGAGCATTTGACATCGACATAAGAATTTAAGGAGAAAATGTAGGTAATATTCAAACAATAGCGTTGCAGGTACGAACTATTTGCTATTGTTCCGTTTTTCCGAGGACGATATGTTTGATATCCAAATAGATACGGATTGAAACTAATTGGATTTCGCGTAAATTTGCAAATCATAATAATAATTATATTTGAACTTAAACATTTGTTATGTACGTGTAAAGGGCGGCCTTAAGGATAATTTTTATTATTACTATACGTTCTTAACCTTCAATTAAAATATGTAATAAGTTTCCATAGAAATATATAGAGCTATATATAAAATATATAGCTATAGCTGATGTCGTTGTTATTTGCGAAATTGATATGTATTTATTTTCTTGCTAACAAAATAGGTTATTGTTTAACTAATTAGTTAATTACATTCCTAGTTTGACAATTATAGTATTATTCCATTATGCGGAATAACGCCTAATGTTGAATCTTTTAACTCCATCTTTCGTCATTCATATATCGAGATCTCTCAAAGTACTAAGTAATGCTTTCGCTGGATGCGTGTAATTACAAGTGCAGTGCCAGAAAATTAAGAAAACATTTCTTTAACTAATTTTTTAAATTTAATTGAAAAACTAGGATGGTTATTTATGATGGACAATTTTTAAAATTGTATATTGTTTTTATGGTATTCTTTAAGAGGCGACGTGCTGGAACTTTTAGAAATTTTTGTTAATTTGTACCTGTAATTTACATACGCTTATGTTTTAAATTGCGACCTGATATGTTTAACTTTGATTCTGATGAACTATTTTTTTCTTTATTCGTATTTAATTATTTCATTTTCGTATACCTTAAAATGCATATCTTAATATATATATGAATTACGTGTCACGTTGTTTTTCCACGATTGACTCCTAAACTACTGAACCGATTTCAAATTAAATTTGGACAACGTGTGCGGTTTGATCCAACTTAAAAGATAGGATAGTTTACATCCCCTAGTTTACATAGGATAGGTATTGCCCCGGGAACGGGAACTACGCGTGTCAACCCGCGGGACACAGCTAGTTAAATATATGAATGTATTGTTGTGTAGGTGTTCCACCTCCGCGACGTCCGATGGGAGCGACAGAGGTTCCTCTCCAAGTCGTTCCTCGCGTTCGTCACTTTCAACGTGATCATATACTCGCTGCTGTTCGCCGAGGTGCTCACAATCAACGTCGCCAATACGCCTGCTGATAAGAAGGTAAGCTCATGTTTCATACAGGAGACCCGCCCCGGCTTCGTTCGAATATATTACGCATGTAAACCTTCATACATATAAACCTTCCTCTTGAATTACTCTATCTATTTTAAAAAAACAACACATGAGAATCGGCTGCGTAGTCTTAAAGATTTTCATTTAAGCATACATAGATATATAGGGACAGAGAAAGCGACTTTGTTTAATACTATATAGTGATAGCAAGGATTCCTTATTTGTGAAGTATATTCGAGGTGGCTTTGTACATAGGAACAATAAATAATTTGTAATGACTTCATGTTTTTAAATGATTTAGCTGGCTTTAGATTCATTCGCGACTATATTGTCGATATGGCAATCAAAAGATAACTTAGAATCTAGTGTAACTCCAATGTCCTTTATTTGTCGGACTTGATCTAACGGTTGATTAATCAAATTAACACTTATTAAGAGTAATCAAGATACAGGGCTGTACTTAAGAATTAAACGAGTGAAACAATTGAGCGTGGGTGTGAACTGTGAACGATTGATATGAACTATTTTTGTCTTCCTCGATTAAGATAAAACGACGGTCATTATTTCGTAGGATTCAGAACACTGAACTGAAAACTAAAAATTTTTAGTCTACGCGATGGTACGCGAGGTACAGGGTCTTGTGACAGACAGGGTTGTCTTAATATTTAGGGGTGCTGTTTTTTCTCGTAAGGAATGGAACCCTAGTAGACTTATTGCGAAAAATACTATGTCTTGGTATTCGTGGCAGAAGATTTATTTATTTAGATAGATTTTATCAAAGTTACAGCCCAACGTTGTGCTACTGAGGGAACTGATTTATAATAGACAATTTTTATTGCATTTTTATACACTACTTTTGGACAGTAACCAAATCTAAATCCAGACAGTTTAATAAGTAATTAGAATTATTTGTTTAACTCTCGTAAGGTAAAGTAATTTGAAAATCTTGTTGTACATTGGTAATGGTAGATTTGTATATTATTAAGTTATTGTCAGTAGCCTTAACTCTTAAGTATGTATGTATCTTCTCCTAAACGACGATTTAAATAAAGTAAGCCCCACCAATAATAAGTTATTTGATGTCGTTACTCATTATCCTTCGATTGTTCGAGCCTTGACCGGCCCGTTAGGAAACAAAGAAGTGGAAAGTGCCAACATCACCGGACAATATTGACTTACGATACATGCCAATAATATTAAGTACTTAATTACTAATTGTGGTGTTCTTAAGTTGGCACTATGTAATTCTAAATCCCGAGCTAATGCGTTTGTTTTAGAGTATATAGTCTGTAAGTCATAGATAACGTTAACAGCATAATAATTAATTACCTGATATGTTTTATTAAAATATTTGTTATATAGTACTTATATTTAATATTTTACACGTGTTAACAGACAACTATTTATTTGTACAAGCTTCTATTTTACCAATAATTGTAAGACAGTTACGGTTCAAGCCTACAAGCTGAATTTCACAGATAATGTATTTTACTTTAAATATACTTATTCAATCATCCTTTCGCGTGAGAATCTGAGAGCGTTTTTTCTGATTAAACTAACGAATTAAATAATATGTTTACTTGTATCGAAACATGTTTCGATAATGATCAATATGTACTGAAAGTAAATGGGCGTAAAATAGACCCTTGTGGAACACGAGCCTTTGAAATTGGTTCCATTAGGCAACGTTTGATTAAATTATGCGTGTGTTGCATTAGTTCATTTTAGCAAAACTTATTCCTGCGTTTCTATTTACATCGAATAACAAATAATTTTAATTAAAGCCTTAATACCAATTAAAGAAACATGTTCTATCTTATGTTTATGGATTAAAGGTATGGCGTGCAATTCAATTAGTTAGTACGAATTACTTGGGATAATCAGTCAGTTCGACATTGAGTCAAGAGTATTCTGATACTCAATTTATTTTAAACTACTTACATTACATAGTAGATGACAAAGTTGCTTACTTCTGTCTGACCCTATGCATGCTTAAATCTTTAAAACTACGCAACCACATGCGGTTTTTTTATCAAATAGACTGATTTAAGAGGGAGTTTTACGTGTAAAAAACAAACAAAATTGTTATCAAGAGTATTTAATGATAATGTTATAGTGCTAATGTAGTAGTTAGTCTGTTAATGAGTATGCATTGTGTGTCGGTCAGAGCTTCTACCAGCACGTGTTCAACGGCTGCTACGCGGTGCTGCTCTTCGTGGTCGTCGTCTTCTTCCTCATCTATGGCGTCGAAGTATATTTCAAGGTAATTTAGTATTTCATTTTTTATATTAGTATTTTTTAATGTAGCTAAGGATGAAGGCTTTAGGGTGAACTGCTCTTATGCTCATAATAGTTTATGTATAAAACTTATAATTTATTTAATACTAGCTGTTGCCCGCGACTCCGTCCGCGTGAATTTTCATATAAACTTTGACCCCCCTTCTAACCCTTTTTTTCCAATTAAAAAGTACCCTGTGTTTTATCTCGGGCTCTAGACCATCTGTGTACCAAATTTCATTACAATTGGCTGTGAAAGCGTGAAATTATAAAAACTATCAACCCCTCGCGCAACCTTTTGGGGGTTGATTTGAAAAAAAGTAGCCTATGTCCTTCCCCAGGCTTTAGATTATCTTTGTACCAAATTTCGTTGTAATCGGTTCAGTAGTTATAGCGTGATGGAAAGACAGACAGAGTTACTTTCGCATTATAATATTAAGTATGGATTTGTCTTTTTTAACATTGCTAAGTTTTAAGCGCCTTACGATGTTTCGCTCTCATGCTCTTAGGAGTTTATGTATAAGACTTTTTATAATGATTTTGATTTAAACTCTGATTATGCTTTAACCCGGGAAAGCTACTTTAGTAAAATAGTACTGAGGAAAACTTATTCTGAGCAATGTTTGCTAGGTTTGATGAAAAAGTCTATGAAAACATTTACAACCTTATAAAATAAATGCATATCTGGTTTATCACAAAGAAACAACATAGAATACACAAGCTATTAATAATTTCAAAACAGTCACACCTTTTAATACTCATGTATAACATCACAGACAATTGATAATCATTTTAGTCTATAGGGAAACATAATATAGTAGTATAACACAACAATGTAAGAGGAAACGAACGATGGACCATTACACCATTTGTGGTGGTGCCAGCGCCTGTAACGGCCTATTGTGTGGACTGATTACTTGATATCTGTTTATGTGGACTGCAGATAGAGTACACGCTAAATTGTTTGTCACTGATATTTAATACTTGTATAGGTATATGCCATTTTATTTTGTTTCGCTTCCCGCCTTGCTTTATTCCTTTTCGTCACAAATCTTTTCCATTTTCCTTATTAAAAACGTCGGCAATACAGTCTTGCAGACGCAATTGAGGAGCTTTATGTTCATGTGTGGAGGTGGTCGCTATTACGTAAAAAAATTTAAGAATTCAGTTTTTTCAGTCTCAAAATTCGGGATAGGTAATAAATAATGGTATTTTAAATCTCCAATTTCTTAAATGTATATTTTATTTGCATACTGTCTAAGTAGCTCAGTGCAATCAGTTAATTTATTTTATACCTAATTTACGGTAATTGTACTCGAATACAGCTTTCCAAAAAAGCTTTTTTTATTTTCCCATTGCGCTATTAAAATAAGCCCGGCATTTGTAAAGCTTCTTCTAGTTCATTTGCCTGTATTTTTCTAGAACTATTCAAAATCGCTCCTTTACTACATTACTTATAAAATTAATATTAATTAACACTTAAAGTCACTACTCAAAGCGGATTCTGTGGAATGTCCCATAACATATCTCGCTCTAATACTCTATCATTTACCTCGTTATCGTGAATATCACATAACCTGAGTTTTTCTTACATCGATAAATCCACTCAAATGAAATTTACCGATTTCAAGTGCGAACAGTTTACCTAAAATTATAGGGATATCCCCGCGATTTTACGTAGGTTTTTTACCTTTCCTTAACAATACTGGTATAAGAAGTATTCTATGTGTTAATATAGAGTCGTAATATTATGGTAGTAATTGTCATAAAAACACCTATACGTATCTAGATACCTATATGTGTATTGTTGTAGCCTCACTAACTTTCATTTCATTTTTTATATTTAAGGATTGTACATACATTAGGGCAATTTTAGAATACATATTTAAATGTTTTTTTCATACTACATTTAAAAAGAAACGAATTACAATTAATACTGTATGTTATTATAATAACTACAACCGTACGTACAACATATACGAGTACATTGTAAGTACTCCAGTTATAACGTATCAAGATCAACGTTTAAATATTATTAGTCGCAGCTTACATTGAATAGTGTTTATATCAAAACTTTGTGTATGTTGAGGCTACGGTCGAAGACATGTTTGCTATTACAGGTGATAATCTCCATTGACCATCAGTTTCAGTAGTCGCTTAGTCAGTAGTATTGCTTCCTTTGGCAGTGTAACATCTACCAAGCTTTGGAGGCTGTCAATAGTAAAATCTAGAATATTCTGAGTCGGATATAGAATCAAATAGAACATTATTGTCACATACAGGGCAATCTTAGTTTCTTAACTTTATTTTCCAAGTAAGATGGTTTTATGAATATCGGATATAAAGCGATAGGCAAGTTATCTCAAGTTTATATATCTTTAAAATTAAAGGTTTCACAAAATCGTTAATTCCAAGAACTGTTAAGAAGTGGAACCTTCTTCCGGCCTTCGTATTTACCAGAGAGTACTACCTGGATCTCTTTAGGGTTAGGGTACGCACCACGATCAGGCGTGATCGTGGTCAAATGGCTGCTTATTAATCATGTTAATATTGTTTTTTGAATTTCTCGCCTGTCAACGCCAATTGATTTTTTTTTATATATATAATATTAAAAATTATATGAATAAATTTGACAGTTTATAATATATTGGATGGTAAAGATGTCTAAACTTCTCATTGGATAAAATAATAACTCTTCACTACACTAACAGTTTCTTTTATTATTATGATATTCTTAATTCATGCAATTGTCGTAGTATAAATAAATAAAAATAACAAATCATATAAAGGATACATTTAAATCGCCATCACATATAAAAATAAGAAACTCATCATCTAATCAAGTAATTCGTTTTTCAATATTTTTTCTTAAAAACCGGTTATATATCGTACAGCTTCGCGGTGAATTCCTGCGTGAAACCAAAGTGTGCACGATCGTGACTCCGAGACCGGGACCTTCCTCCGCGGCTGATGGAGACGATGTTCAAGACACGCTTGTAAAACAGGTATGAATCATTCATTAATTTACGACTTCTTTTTTTTAATGTCTTTATGTGTTTACTTGTTTGTTTTGGCTCATATTTATCTTAATATATATAAATCTCGTGTCACAATGTTTGTCGTCAATGGACTCCTAAACCACTTAACCGATTATAATAATATTCGCACACCATGTGCAGTTTGATCCAACTTAAAAGATAGGACAGCTTACATCCCGGTATTGCCCCGGGAACGGGAACTACGCGGGTAAAACCGCGGGACACAGTTAGTTTACATATAAAATTCTTTAAGTCATATAGTTCTTTATCTCACAAACATAATATAGAAAAAGAGAAATACCAAGGGATACATACTCCCCATGTAAATGACACTTTATGACTGTAAGCCATTTCTTCCAGGCAACCACGTATAGGATAAAATAAAAGATCTTGTATTTAGTTACACTCATACTGTCAATTCAATCTGTCTGTTAATTGGTCTATAGACTCTTTGAATAAATGTAAACACATATGGAGATGTGCACACTATACCGATTTGCTAAATTTGAGGCTGACGTTTAATATCTGTAGACTATCGGCAGATTAAAAAGTCTCTTAAATGCCTTTAAACAATTGAGTTGAGTTCTTGTGTACTCAACACTCATTTATATTTTTTTCTTGTCATTCAATTATTATTAATATCTATTACAAGAATTTACATAAAAATCTACTTAATAACTGTATTGTAATTCTTTATGGAAACAACTCTTTTTATTGCAAAAAATATATGTAATCAGTATAATGTATCAGTTATAAATAACATATAAAAGATCAAATCAAATGAAATTTAATATACACTTTTCACCTACCATTCCTTTCCTTTGTATGAATAATACATACATACATACATGTTTTATTTCCGGGTTGCATGGAAGAAATCACTTCAAGTGATAAGGCCGCCTTTTACACGTAAATTCGATTTATTTGTCTCGTTTTTTAAGATTCCTTTGTTTAAACTTTTTTAAAAAGTGTAAAATAAATACATAAATATAATAATTAATCAAAGTTTAACCCTTTCAATTGGGCAGGGTATTCAAACGGATTTGGCCGAGGTGGATGGAACCATCGACCCTCGATCCGTGAACCACTCGCAACTGCACCAGTCGCGGCTGGGCCTCATCAGCCAGGCGCTGATGCTCATCCTCATCGTGGGGTTCCTCGCTTCGGAGACGCTCAGCGAGTTCTGGAAAGCCAAGTTAGTATATTATCGTACATATATAACTTAGGAAGATTGTCAGAAAGCAATCTAATATGACTCTTTGTTATTATGAAGGTTTATTTTGACAAATGATTTTAAAACAATAATTAATTTTACTACAGTTTAAGGCTTGTCGAAAGTTTTGTTGCATAATAAGTAATTAGACCTTTCACATATTTATTTATTAGTTGTATATTATTTACATTGTGACTATCTTCTTTACATTAGTATTTGACTGTTTCTGAGAATTTGCATTTTTTTGGTAATTTCAATTACTTGAGGCATCAAATAATAGGTAACCGAAATGAGATTTTTTACGTTAGGGACGCGTATAAGCGTATAAATTTACGACGGTGGAGGACCCGAAAAAAAATCAATTTTCTTATTTAAACTATTATTAAATTTAAATTACAATATAATGAACTAATACTAAATTAAACTATCCTACACGTTGTAAAAAGTCTTAATGAATAAAATATAGTTAAAAATAAGTACTTCCGCCGAATCTGGGTCGGCCTCTACATAATCGACGTGGCGGGTGTGTGTGTGCGGCAGGGTCCCGGTGGTGTCGCGCAACTGGCACGACCTGGTGTTCCGCCTGGCGGAGATCGGCGTCACGCTATGGTTCCCGTGCGTGCTGTGGAACTGCATGGCGCCCGAGCGGCTGTGGATCCTCAACCCGCGCCGCCTGCTCGCGCGCCAGCTCGACGACGCGCGCCTCGCCGACCTCCTCGCGCCCAGCGCGCACGATGCCAAGGTAACCCGACGACCTCCTAGCGTCTTCCGCGAGCCTGCTACTTTAAACCGTGTTTGTTTTGCCTTTTCTAAGCTTAAAGAGTCTTTGCTCGCCTGGTACTTCATATAGTGTTTGTTATATGTATGCTGGGAATATGTTTATGTATTTTGCAAGGCAGAGGAGGATGTGCTGGTAGGGTGCTTATGTCTCAAAAGTTTGCCAAAGTGACCACCTCCTAGCGCTTGCTGCAAGCCTGCTGCTTTAAACCGTGTTTGTTTTGTCTTTTCTAAGCTAAAAGAGTCTTCGAAGGTGCCTCTTAGCCGCTACAACTCGCCTGGTACTTCCTATCGTGTTTTGTATGTTGGGAATATGTTTAATTATGTTGCAAAGTAGAAGGGAGGTTTTGAAGGATACTTGCTTATGTCTGAAGATACTGCTAAGGGCCCGTGACCCACAGTAGTTTCCTCGAGGTCCAATCCTATAAAGATTAGCCTGCTATAAGACTGCTACAAAAAAACATTACTTACGAACGTGTTTTGTGTCCTTACCACGCCTATTATTTTGGAAATCGTCGGAATCTGTTATAGCTTATTAGATAATGTTTAAAGCTTAAAAAGTACCTAACAAGCGTGGTGCCTGCCCCGAGTACGCTCGATGTGAGTGAAGGTAAGCTCTTGTCTGCTGATACTCACCTAGTACTTCAGTTTTGTTGATTTTATTTTTTTATATAAAACCACAATAGGATTTTAGGTATGTGTGTTTGTTTTGTTTGTAAGCTTTTCTCGGACACCGCCCTAAACCATATTTTAGGAAATATCTTCCCACTTTAGAAAAGGAACCTTCGCTCTGGCCAGTTAAGTGGAGGAGAAACAAATTTATTCGTTTCAAGCAGATAATTATTTATTGACCGTTCAATTCCGAAATTTTACTTCCATCTCTTGATTAGTCAAAGGGGAGGAGAGTTGAAAAATACTTTGTAAACTTATCCTGACAACCAAGTAAAAAGGAAATTGCGACACAATGTCATCGATGTATTTTGAAAACCACTTGTTTTTCGTTTATAGTATGTGGAATTTTGTGATATTTTAATACTAGTGATTTTAAATACGTCTTCACAGCTTTAAATGTGCTTTTGTTCCGTTAATCGATTGCCTTTAGTCATGGTTTTTCAGTGTGTGTCTAAAACTATAATGGGATATTCCTCGTTCCAAATATGGAATTGAATCTATTTGTTTAGTTATAAATTGGGGTTGCTATTGAATTTGCCATAAATATGACAAACGAAACCCCCTCCCCAGCTGGATCTGTCTAAAATGACATGGCATCAGAGATGCAGTTTGTTTCTGGCGGTGGCCCGTAACTGGTTTACAATATGGCGGATACTATACAGCACTTACTTCTATAAGAAACCCCAGAAGGCCATACCGTGGTCGCGCCCGGTGAGTGTCGGAACTAACCTATTCCTTGTGAAGTTGTGTTTGTCCAATCTTGCTCGTTACTAACTCTAATCAATGTTTATTAATGTTTATCTAGTTTAAGCATATTTTTTTGGTGTGATAGATAAAGTATGTCCACTTAGGACACTAATTTAGTAACAGAGAAGCAACGGAGGGGCGGAGTTACACAGGGAGTCTCAAAATCACACATAATATAATATTAGTGTTAAATTCTAGAAGCTGACAAATGTTTTCAAAATGTTTCCCACTCTCATGTTTACTATTTTGGTCCAAACTCTCCAGTTGTGCCTACTTATTCCGTAAAAAGAAAAGTTTTTATTTTTATTTTAGAAACTAGTCAAAATCGACTTCGACGTCGATTTTATATATAGAGTGTGTTACCAAACATATGTCCGACCCGAAGGGTAATATTCTCTTTCTAAAAACCTTTTTAAATTAAATTAAAATAAAAAAATATATCTAAAAATAACAATGCAATAAATTTTTAAACATTGTTTCTAGTGAAAATTTTCACAAATGTAAGGAAATTCACCAATGCTTGCAACTCACGTACGTTTCGTAGACCCTATAGCTAGCAGAGCACGTGAACACGAGACGATGTTGCCATGTAAATTTCAGTTTTACTTAGTTTATGTTATTGTTTGGAAAAATTAATTTGGGAAAATTAATTATGTTTTTCAAAACGATAGCAAAATAAGGACCTACTACCGGTATATAGCAAGAGGTTTTCGGATGGGACACTTGTTTTGTAGCACACTATATACGTATGTCGATCGATTTATTACCATCATAGTATTACGATCGAGTAAAGGTGGTTCGAGTAAAGCTTCGAATGCCACATGCATAAGTGTTGTATTAGTTAAAACCGACCACCAAAGCAGTACAACTAGGATGATATAAGTGTTGTACGGTATTGTTGCGGCAGAGCGCGGAGACGGCGTCGCTGGTGGGCAGCGTGGGCTCGGCGCGCGACTGCTGGATCTGCTACGACGGCGCGCGCGACGAGCCGCTCATCCGCCCGTGCCGCTGCACCGGCGACGTGGCCGCCGTGCACCACGACTGCCTCAAGCGCTGGCTCATCGAGGTACACCCCACCACCCACCACCCCACCACCCCACCCACCTACACTACCCTTTACATCCTCAAGTGTAACTTGTAACATACCCATAGATACTAAAAGACTAGCTAGGTCCAGCTAATGGTAAGAAAAACGCCAGCCCATAACCAATACAGCGCTACCCGAAACTTTGATCTAAAGTCGAACTTCGGGCTGGGTGCACTACATCGACGCTTCCCACTTGGAATCATACAATGTTAAGACTCATCAGCCCAGTATTCTCGCTGGCTACAGTTCCCTTCAGACCGGAGTATAGCGATATTTGCATGCACATCACTGCTCAGGCGGTAGAATATTTTGTTTATTTTTAATGATAAATATATTTATAATTTTTACAGAGCTACGGCACCCCGGACTGTATGAAATGTAAAGTGTGCAACACTCCATACGTAATTGAAGAAACAAACAGGTACTTGTCATTATATTATTGTACGTATTCATATAATACTCATAAAATAATGTACTTTAAAGGGTAGGTAGATAACGACATTCAAGAGATAGAAACCATTCTCATTCATACAATACTATTCTTTTTATTATTAATTTCAAAAATATAAACTGTAAAATGCGTTATAACGTTATTGGTAAGAGGGAAAGGCATTAATTTTCATTAATTTATGTGTTTGTTGTAATTTGAAAAGTAGTCAATGGAATGTGTCGTTACAGGGTGCTATGGGAGCGCGGGTTCACGCTGCTGCACCTGTTCCGCACGGTGCTGGCGTTCATCTGCATGTCGTGCTCGGGCCTGTTCGCGTGGGTGCTCGTGCAGATCTACCCGTCGCCCGTCGCGCGCGTGCTCGGCACCGGCGGCGCGCTGCTCATCTGCTACATCGCCGCCAGGTGCGCACTTACACTCCACCCCCACACCCCACACCCCCGTACCACGCTACACTTCTCCGTGCTACACACCCCCACGTTTCACACTCACATCATACACCCCCACGTTTCATACCCCCAAAACATACCCCCCCACGTTTCGCACCCCCACTCTGCACACCCCCACGCTACACACCCCCATAACACACCTAAACGTTACACGTATCCGCGCTACACACCTCCATGCTACACACCCCCACGCCATACTCCCAACGCTACACACCCCCACGCCATACTCCCAACGCTACACACCCCCACGCCATACTCCCAACGCTACACACCCCCACGCTACACAACCGGGCGTAACTACACTCGAGAGGTAGCTATAGAGAAAGGAGAATTTAATCTTCCTTAGAAATAATGGCTCCTATAGTTTGATAATGAGAAGTTGTATCTATGCCAAGTCTTGAACCAATATCATTACCGCGAATAATAACTCAGAGTATTAGTAGCTAAGGTAGGCTAAGGTGTCAAGGTTTAGAATATTAATTATAGAGTTTAAAAAATTATATAAAGAATAGTTACTTTTGTTTAAGTAACACAGAGTCCTGGTGGGCACATGTTGTCAATTCTAGTCTAATTCTATATAGGTAAATTTTACTAACATGTCATTAACAAGTTATAATATAACCGTTATATTATATTTACAGGTATTTGGGCATTAACACGCTATCCGCCTACCGCCGAGCTCGAGTAGCCTCAATACGCATTATACCCGAGCCCCTAGAACCATCGAACGAAACGCAACTGTCGACTATAAGCAAAACCGTTACCGTCGAGATCGCGTCCAAGAATGTTCTAGAAGAAGCGCTCAAGGGCGACAACAAGTGAAATAACGAAAACGATAACGATAGCCGTTGTAACTGTGATTTGTAACTGCTACGACGGTAACCGATATCACAGTGACAAGTAACGTTGATGCAACCGTAGCAACGATAACGTAACAGTGCATTGATAACTATAGATTTGGACTACGTAAATATTTTATTTTGTGAAACAATTTAAGAGTGTTTGCATGAAGTGTTTTAAAGAAGAATATAAATTCATAGTGGTGGGTTCAAAATTGTTTACACGAATAGAGAATAGGTGCTGATAAGTGCCAAAATTCCAAGAAATCAATTGCATTTTGCATACAATGTTTTCGAGAGAAACACGAAATCTATAGTGAACATCAAAAGTGTTACAAAAACGGTATAATAAAAAATAACGGTTAATAACGTAACGTTATTCGGTGCAGTACAAAATGTAAATGTGATAGTGTTTTCTCTTTCGGATTTCAAGACTGTCGAAAATTGCCAAATTTATGGGACTATTTTTATTTGAACATAAATAAAACTTTAGCATATCAATTGCGTCACAATATGGCTTAAGATTATTTAGCGAGTCTAAAACTATTTATTGTATGCCGTATTGGCGGCGAGTGCGAAGAAATGTGATTTTTTTATTATTTATTTTTATTTTCATTCTGTATTTTCAAGTAATGATACCTGTTAAAATGTTAGAAAATAAATATATTAGAAGCAATGCTTTCTTTCAATTTTAAAATAAGAATCGTGCTGTTTCTTTTTAACACTCACTTATGATCACGTGTTGAAGTGAGATAGCACTATATTGTTGTACTAGCTAGGTAAAATTGATTGAGACACGGATACGTGTCAAATGTCAATTTAAGCTGCATTATATAATATTATGCTTTTATTGTTTAATCTAAATGGCATTGCTTGACATCTGTCAATTATAGATCATAGATACTCCATACTTCAAGCGTCACAGAATCCAGTGCCAAAGAGTTATAATTACGTAAAAAATAATACGTAAATTGCTTTTGAAATCACAAATAGCTTAATATTAAATTCCAAATATACATCGAGTTAGAATTCTGTATTTATAAAGTCAAATAAGACTTATTTGAGCACTATTTTAAATATTTTAAAGAGCTTTAGCATATAAAGGATATTTTAAGTTATATTTTTTCTTTATTTTGTAGCTAAATCTATCATTAAAGGCTTCATCGCATAGACAACACTTTAATTAGTTTCGTAAAATGTTGCTATCGATAAAAAAAGGCTTACTGAGGCTAAACATGGCGATTTACATGCAGACGTGATTAATTAGAGACTGGTCTTATTTTTTTGCCTCATTTCCATGTAAGAAGAGTAATTTCTTTCTATTTATAAGGTTGCCTAGCTAAAAGTATTCTCCTGTCATGTGACGTCATAGTACATACTCTATATATTATTGTTTCACTCACAATGGTTTTTTTCTAGAGTAAAGAAAACTTTCATTTTAGATTAGTACTTCTAGTAAAGGTATACTTTAAGATTTGTTTCTGAATAAGATTTCACTTAAATCGTCTTCTGGTAGTTTGAAGAAATATATTTTTACTAGATTAAGAAAATGATGCTATTTAATTATATACCATTAGGGGCTAAGGTGTGTATTGTAGCGTTTAAATTAAACATTCACGTGTGTTAGGTAAATTGTGACTCAATTGTAAAGTATATTATATTAAATATGGTACCACAAAATTGTTGCCAAAATTTAACCTGTCAAAGAAGAGATAATTCCAACATTACTCCTTAAAATGGTAGGATTATAGTTTGGCAGAAAATGCTTTTATAAGGTATAGTAATAAACTTGTTGGTTATAGATAATAATTATATTATATTTGAAACGGTATGAATATTGTTTGGTTTATTAGTTTTGAGAAACGGTAGGCTTATGGTAAAATACGTACTTGTACGAATTAACCGATTCCCTGCGGCGGTGTTTTTCAAAAACTTTTGTGCCTGGCGTCAATAAACATTACGTTCTTACATTTGTATCCTCTCGGGCACCATACGCCATACACAAAATGTTTATATGGTGCCTGTTCGGAATCATCCGCACGGAAACTGTTATATACACACTTCTTGGGTATAGTAATGTTACATTACATTACAGCGTTTTGGAAAGAGACAATCCATTAAATTCGGCTTTACACAGATAATATCAGCTATCTATTTCGCACGAATCACGAATTGTCTGATAATGTGCGAAAGAGATAACGCTCTATGGAGCTAACATTAGCCGATTTTCTCTATCCAACGCTTAATGCGTGTTTGCTTAGGATACATAAGAATGACACCGGCCCGAAATGTTTAGTTATTTATTAATCATATTATATTAATGTGCAGCAAATTGCATGAGAAATATATTAAAAACGTATTTAATTTATGTAATTGTTAAATTAAAACCAAGAAAAGTATTTTGCTACACAAATCTTAAATCTATACGATATTTAGATGTATTATTCATATAAGTTGTAGTGAGCTAGTGCGGTTTGAGTAGTTATATAGTTGGCTGACTGCTAAAGTTTAATTTTAATTTACTATTTCAATATATTCTTAGATTTAACTCCAGTGATATCAACCACACAGTAGAACCTCTTTAAACTGAACTCCTATTAAAAGAAATCTTCCTCAACTGGAAATATATTTCCACCATATATATACTTTACTTAAATTTCAATGTTATATATCCATTATCCATAATATAACATTGAAATTTAAGTAAATATTTTTATTTAAGAGAGGCTTTATTTTCTATCAATTAATCTGTACAATAAATTCTGTACCTAATTAGTAATTTCCCTTTCCTAACTCCTTAAAAAATTCATTCGGAATATTGAACTCTTTCATTTTTATATACTTTACTGAAAATTCGTTTTGTCTAATGTTTCCTTATAGAAAAGCTGATGTCAAAAAATATACACCTAAATAAAATTCTTCTTATGAATTGACCTTTCATAGATTCTGCTGTATAAGTTTATATAATTAAAGTTTGAACGACGGAAAATTCATACTGATACTTAATTTATTTATTCTCCCTTGTAGTTTTTGAAATAACATTTTACATAATGTTAGTAGTGATGTCATATTTAAATATTATTTGTTGATTTTTTAGTGTTAGAGAGAATTTTTAAAACATCGTTTTCCAACGGGCCTACATAGCACCTAGTTTAAAAATCACTTCAGACTATTAGACAGTCAGCTGTCAAATGTATTAATGTAAGTTCCATGTTAACATTAATTGCAATAAATAGTTATTGTATTTTGATCTCGGCGTTGTATCAATTATCATTTGTAAATATAGAGTATAATAGTGGTATCAATAAGTTTTTTTGTGAATAAACAATACAAAAGTCCAGTACAAAATTTTCGTTTCATTTTTAACCCCTACGTTCCATAAAAATCATCAAAGAGAATGTAATCACTACGTTCATACAAAAATCATGTATAGTACGCGTCACGAATCTTTAGCGCTGAACGAAACCTGCGCAGAAGTCAAAAATAAGGTATCGAGGTAAAGGCGCGGCGCGCGGGGCGCGTGATCGTCGGGTGCGCGAGCGTTGATTGGTTGTCCCAGTCGTGTTGTCTTTCTCGCACCAATACGTCAATTACGAGCGCGATTCTACCGACGCGCAGCTATTCTCGTCCAGCGCTAAACATAAATGACGCGTACTATACATACTAATGGGAGGTGATTGAATAACATCGGGTTCAGTTGTTGTTAGTTTTCCCGCTTATTGTATTAAAAGAATTATATGTAGCGTATAAAAGATTTCAAGACGCATATCGTCTTATAAGGCACATATGTGGAGCCGTCATGGCGGTAGTATAAAGCAGAGGTTTTATAAATATAACCAAGAATCCCAGAATTACACAAATTCAAGAAAGCCAGGTGATGCAACTAAAAAAATAATAAAAAAAAAATTACGGTCTAATTGGTGAACCATCAAATTTCTTACAACCACTCGGCAATCAGGACTTGCTAAGGGACCTATATGAGATAAACTTCATATTTAAACTTAAACTTTTACTAACAGTGTGCTGACCGGACCACGGGTAATTATAACTCGAACTCTCGGTAAAGAAATAGTTGTATTAATTAGGTACATAGATATTATGAAAACTAGATTTTTCTGGTTGATCTAGATTACACTTTCCAATATATAAATAAAATAAAATAAATAAGTGTTCATTGCTACTAAAAAGAATACAAATTAAAAACATTATAAAATCAATAACGTAGAAACGTAGCAAAAGACATCTCAGCTAATGCTATCCTGAGAGAGAGCTCCCAGGATAGCGCTGGTTTTCAGATGCCGCCCGCTCCCTGAGATGTTATTTGGGAGTAGTATATATATCAATACTCCTTCAATCACACTAAGGTCCTGCGGTGGTCGCGATGATAAAATGCAATAATATTTTGTATCTGTGCAGTAAATAACATAATCGATTACTAATTAGAGTAATAACTTTTGCGATAGCATTTATGAATTTATATTATTATTTATATAATTAAAACAATTAATTGCTTAATGATAACTGGATTTAACTGTTTTTATATGGCAATAATTCTATTTTTAGCTGGGAATTAATGTTTATAAATAATTTATTATAATTTTATCGAGAGCTAAAGTTATATTAAATAATTATATTATACTCTGCTTCTACAAGGACATATTAATATTTTTTTGTTTCAGTTGTGGCGTGCTCACAATCAATTAGACATATTACAATATATTTAGAAGAAATTACTAAAATACTAGCCTTATCCGTTTCATGCTTTTCTTCTAATGAGTTTCAGACTCCATAAACTTTTACTAAATTATATTTATTATATACAAGCCGTCCCAAAGCGACTTCGATCACGCTGTACATATCCTGCCCGAAACCTTATCCCACGCCTACAATTCTTTGCTTATAAACCACCCTCATAACTACATCCAGAATTATTCTAAAAAAAGAATTAGTATGTAAATTTGTCCAGCTGTTATCTAGTTATGCGCTTACCTTACATATTGCGATTCATTTTTATATTGAATATATACTTTTTTAGAACGACTAGACTAGATCTCCTTATATCCTTGCGAACTAAAAAAACTCTAAAGATTCCAATGTATGGAAGTATAATGTTCGTAACTCTTTAACGCATAAGCTACCGAATCAATTTGGCATCATAACATAAGAAACGTCATATCCTGCTCAAGTTTAAATCTTGAAAGATAAGTAACTTCTTATCCTAATATAGCCTATCGTAATATAAACCGCGAGCCGTGGCTATACCATCTAGATCACCAAGATTTTAAAATCAATTTCTGACAGCATTAACACACAAAGAACTATTATTATCCACAATTTAAATAAAGAGACACGTTAAATATACAATTCTGTAATGAATTATTTAACGAGTAATATTTTAAGGTACTACAAATAGCTCATAGAACAATGATGATATATGATTATGGTCCCATAACGTATTAAGGCATGACATCACAATAGGGCAGTGGGTTAAAAAGATTAACAATAATTAGCGGACAGGTACAGTAATAGGTATTTATGAGCGATATGATGAGTCACTTATTTGAAAACCTATTGAAGATTTAAATTATTAACTGTAACGACGCTAGTAATATGTTTTAAGAATTATGAAGGAGTTAAAGTGATCTGTTAGTTAATTTTTTGATGTACAATTAAGCGTTGGTAACGTATAGCCCAGTCAAATAAGACTTTAAAGGCTACAATGATTACCATAGACCTAAAATTGGTATGAATGTTCAGAATACTATTATACTTAAACAAATTGTAAAAAGTTCCCATTCATACCAATTTTTAGCTCTATGCGAATTTGTAAGCTTGGTTCTATTTTAAGGACTAATTTGGCTGGACTATTTTACTGGTTGAAACCAGTTGTTTAATTTGAAGTCATGCCTCTACTCAGTACTATTTGTTTATATGTCGGCGGGCAGAGATCCTGACAAACGTATCGTAATTTATGATTTCCAAAGAGTAACAATCACTCCTTATACTTATAATATTTTCGAATAAAAACCTCTTTATAATAGTAGTATGAATAAGAAAAGCCGTGTTTCGCGGTTTTACAAGCATTTATGCATGGATTATACACATACACATTAAATCACTCTTTCTGATAAAAAATGCATGAAAATCGGTTGCGTAGAGTTAAACATATACATATAAGCATACATAGGGTTAGACAGAAAAAAGCGACCTGGTTTTATACCATGTAATGATAATGATATGTAATTAAAATTGTAATCATTCTATTTTAAAACAGATGTCAGTGATATAAGGTTCGCTATCTATGCGGCGCGCTGAGCCTTTACCATCGATTTTCAGTTTTAATTTTGGCACACAGCCAACCCACGCAAAGGTCAACTGAAATGTGAAATACACATCTACGATCAATTTTTACGATAACATCCAAGGGAGGCCGCGTCACGTTCGCTCTGAAATAGTTTTAGATTTGCGCTTTTGTTTATTAGCTACAAAAGAACTATTTTATGTACCGGGTAACACGTGTTTGCTGCCGTAAAGATTACGTACGTATTTTACGGTCGATTTGGTTTCAATAATTCGATTTGTATTAGTACTGAGTTGTCTTAATCAGACTTATATGATATTGTTGATTTGTTAATGAAAATAAAGAAATAAAAAAATATTTAGGAAACCCAGAAAAATAAAAATTTATATGAAAAAACATGCTTCACCTAGGTTAAACATGTACGAAATTTAATATTATTTTACCAATTACCGGTTATGGTATTTTAGCTCTCTGGAGTCGGTCCACACACCACACTCTGAAATAAAGATACAAATTGTATTTTTTTTTACAGTTTTATAGACCTTAAATTCGCACTATACAATTTATTGTCAATTCGATCATAGAATCCACAGAAGCAAAATTTTATTCAGGCATGTTCCACAACATTTAAATCGTATAAGGAGACGTAGAAATTAGAAAAAAACATTCAAAGTTCAATTCACTTCCTGGCTGGCGCCTAAGCAATTAAAGAAAATAGATGCACACGAC
>JADANM010000147.1:4798845-4830632 GCA_026213755.1 Eurema hecabe | reverse complement strand
CTTCCTGGCTGGCGCCTAAGCAATTAAAGAAAATAGATGCACACGACGAAATAACAATGTAGTACTTACCTATTGTATAAAATGCAGGGCCTTGATTGCAAATGAAGCATTTATTATATAATTGTCGTACCGAGTCATTACTTGACCTGTATACCTGTTTAATGAACGCATCATTTTTCATTATTTTCGTCATTTGTTATTTACTATTGTGAGAATATTTAGTGCACACGTTTTTTTATTATGAATCAGTTTTTGAACAGTTTAAGAAGCAAATTGATGTTTCTTGAAAAATTTATTAATTGTAGTACTGAATTGAATTTAGTTAAAATTTTAATAGTCTTTATTTGTAGATCTATTGATTAAGTAGGTAATTTCAAAACATATTTTTTCGTATATAATAAATAGTGTTTTACGTCTAGAAGCTAAATCTGCTCAGTTGAAACATTAAACGTATGTGTTATTGTTGATTAAAATGAAAAGTGTAATTTGTAAGACTATTAGCCGTAGTGTCAATTCAATATTGTGCATCATGTGGAACGTCAAATGTAAAATAAAAACTTTATAATTTGGCAAAAGACATGAGTTTTACAAATGTAAGTACCCCCGTAAAATTATTTTAAACAAGAAGACATTAATTTATTGATGTATAACATTAGAGAAATAAATAAAATTATATAAACTTCTGCATAAAAAAGCTTACATCCAAAAGGCTAGTACTTAAAGAGAAATAACTTAAGAAAAATGTAGAACAGAATATTGAAGCTTAAACAATTTGGAAACGAATCAAGTTTTACACACGTGTAGAGTCTGTATAAGTGACGTAGAGGCACTTTGAAAATGTATTCATATTGCCTATTAATTATATTAAGCACTAGAAACTTTAGTCAACTTTAGTCATTATACTGGAAATGTATATAGACTAATTTAAATTGTGGTTGTTTTAGAGAGACTTAAATAAAAGTGGTAATATAAATTAGCTCTACATATAAGTAGCGATATAACTATTATATTAATGTATTTTGTTCAATATTTTTTGCCTTAATATAGCCATGTTTATGAAATTAAGTGGCTTTCGTTTAATCTATCGGTTGAAATTTTCAAAAGCGTTTTATTTAATCTAAAGATTAGCTCCTACTATTCCACAAACTTACAAAAATAACCTGCTTATTAGCATTAGGTATTAAGACTATTAATATAATATTAGTGAAAGCTCTTAATCGGAAGCAATTTCGTGTCAATTATTCCAGTAAAATAATATTTTAATGTTTTCAAATTTTGTTCGTCCGATTATACATGATCCTTCGAAATAATGTTTTAAAGACAAAAAAAAACGGTTTTATTGCACTCTCTTTCAGAACAAAGCGGGATATTTGCGATATAAGAAGTTATACGAAATTATTATTCAAGCATCGTATTTAGACACGTAGGTACTAAAATCCAGTTATTAAACAATATTCTTATTATTTAACAATATGCGTTTAAAAAAATACTACGATATATCTAAGGGTAATCTTTTAATTAAACTTTGGTGCGGTCCACCCACCCGTTGCGACCCTAGGACTAAAAATAGCTGATTCAAAGACGCTTTAATATGCTAATATTAGACCTTTGTACAATACTTAGGTACTCTATACCCTAACGATCGGAAACCAAAGACAATAGAATAGACATCACATAGATAATGATTTTTATAGATTTTTTGTACAGACATAGATTATATTTATTAACCGTTCATGTGCAAGTGCGAAATATAAAGTAATATTTAAAGGTTTTTTGTTTTGCGCCAAATTTCAATTGATCAATTTAGTATCCAATTTTTTAATGTAAATAAAAACTCAAATAAGTGACACTGATTATTTTTTGTTATTGGTAGGTATAACGTTAGTAAAAAATATTACATTACAGTAATTTTCGAAAATCTTAATACAGGTATCATATTCTTCAAAGTCGCTCGAAAGGAGGTTTTAGTGTGTAGACGAGATATTACGTAAATTCCTTGAAACTAAAAAAACAGCTATTTAGCTAAATATTTACATTCTCATTTAATTTTAACCAACATCGGCGCTAATATTAGATAGTTTAGTCCAGATGAATGACTAAATGAGAGCTATACAGATTTCTGCTCGTTGTGTAATAGATTTAAAAATCAATAGTGCACCTAGCCACCCTAGCTTGAACCCTAACTGCGTACGACCTAACATTTCTATCATTATACTTACATAAGACCTAAATATCTTCATTTCAAATAATAAATCAATAAAAATAAGACTTAAAATGTCCACTTAACAATATTTTTATAAATTTATAAGGTTTATTTATTTAAAAAATTCAATTTTAACATTCCCTAGTGTCGTCTGAATTTGTCGAAAACACCCGATCTTGTCCGAAGGTGCGTGAATCGGCGATTTTCCCGCGCATGCTCATTTTACCCCATGGGCGTGACGTCACCGAAAAAAGGGATGTCAACAACCCTTATTTTTCTTTCGATAAAATAACATTATAATTATTGTTAAATTCTAACTATAACTAACGGTGGTGGACAGGTTTAAAAGTCAATTTTACTGATGATTTTATTTTAAACATGCTCTATCATGTGTGATAAACTCCTAAATTTAGCCAATATTTACGTTAAAAATAGCTTATCCCTTAACCTTCAGTTTTAATAATCGTCTAATAAGAATCGGAATTTTATCATAAAATCAACATGCACGTGACTTTATAATATAAACAGAGAGACAGTAATGGATAGTTTCATAAATACAACACGATTCCGTAAATATTAGCGTTCACTTCTATCAAGTTCAAGAATACGTCATTAACTAGATATTGTACGTTGATTGAATATTAAGAATTAAAATTCTGAACCTCTGTTTAAAAATACTTATTTAATGAGAAGCGAATTTATCAATATGAATTCAGCAACGATCGCAATATATATTTTATAGTTAATATATAAAGAAAATTATATATTATGTTAATTAATGTCGATTAAATACATCGATAAGAGGACGGCACTAGTACTGCAGAAACTCGCCAGTCTGTGTGGGTCGCCCGCTGCGGATGTTAGTACCCGCGTTCGGAATTTGAATTTTGAATGAAAAATCTAGCGAGTTCTAAATTTGTGAATGGCCAGTGCTATCTTGTTTATTAATCATAAATTAAAAGAGGATTTTTAATAACTGTTAGTAGATAAGGTATGGAAGAATGTTATTATAATTTACATTTACTGCTTGCAAAATTTATTTAGTAATTAAGCTTGTTGGAAACTTCGTATGTTTTAAATCAAATTAATTTTTTTAAGTCAGAAACGAAAAGTGCTTTGAAAGAGGTTGTCCAAAATTACTAAAAGAAATAGCTTACAATTCATAATTTTGCTCTATAAGAAATAATTAATAATATAAAATATCGAATGTGTTAACCACGTTAATATTAATTTATAAGAAAAAATAATTTACATACAAATAAAAATATTTTTAAGTTCCGATTGGTAGCGGTTCTGTTTCGTGTATACTCTACTATTATAATTTATAATCTATACCTTTGACGGTACAGATAAAAAATCTCAAAAAGTGGGAGATACGATTTCTATAGGAGCGCTAAACCATCTCGGTTGTATTGATTGTGGCGTGCCGGGGAGCGGGGTGGGGAAGGTCAGGATCCTGGGCAGGATCGCCACGTGCAAATATCACGTGATACTACTCAATTTTGAATCACTCCGTCCTTGGCCCCGCTATGAGATTACCAGGGATATTAGTTAGTGACGTTCGATTTTAACGGTATTTGGAAAACGTAAAGTTAATTATTCATTATCTGTGGAATTCAATTTTTCTTTTGTTAAAATATTATTAAATGTAAATTTTTGCTACACACCGTTTTTTACGTTTGGTGTTCACTTTTTAAAATTATAGAAGAAGAAAATAGGTACCTACATTTTTTGCTTTTCATGTACTCAGTCATAAATTTCTCGCTATAGATATTATCTATACACTAAATAATAGTTCCTAAGTATAATAATACGTTAATTGTTTTAATGTAGTGAGGTAACGCGACCAATTGTTACATAGTTACAATAAAATCTATCGGAGCCTTTGAATAAGCTGTAATATCTCCGTTAGTAGGTCATGAGATCGATACCTCATCATGCCCGTACGAAACATGGCCCCTTCAGACTCTTACCGGATAAATACGATATTAACACCATAATTTAATTCAGTATTCGGATTATGTAAGGTTTTTTATTTATAATAAAAAAAAACGTTTAAAAAGCAAACTTCTTGAATACAGGTAAACTACCACAAAAACGAGATTTCTTATCTAATAGATAAACTATTGGAATTTCTTAAAACATGGCAAAGAAATCCGTGAATTTGTAATACAATTTTCCATCCAGTGAGGTGGACGCAAAAATTTAATCTAGAGTATAGCATGTTAGCGTGAATGCCCATTCACCCTCGCTTTAAAGAGCTTCAAAAATCTTTACACCGAGGGCTATTTAAACCACTTGAGTTCTTAAACTTCTACAGTTATTTAAAATGCAGTCTTTTAAAAAAAGTTTTGTTAATTAACACAAAATTACAAATTTACCAACGCAACCCACGCAGTATTTTGAACACCTTTGCAATGTTGATATAAAAAATATTTATAATAAATAATTACTTTTTCATAAATGAAGAGAGATATTTACGGCGATCGTATACAAATAAATAACCCGACAATTGTCAACTACGCAAAATTTTATTTGCTACGTTTCAAATTTCCCCGCGTATACAATATCATCGATTTCATTATTTCGTCTTAATTCAACAAATACACCAATTAGTAATTCACGCATATGTTAAGTCGTTAAAATCTGTTAATTTGTACAAAGGTTTATCCCTTTAAAGGATTCAAAAGAGTTTATTCCCCTTATGTCTGTGTGCATTCCTCTAAAACCCGTTATTTAAGGAGGGGACCCACAAAGGCTCGCCCTTGACATAATTTCGCACACCCCTTAGCCCGATAGGTTTTCAAACGGCTAAGTTTAATATTAAATTGCGTTGGCCGTAAGTAAGGGTTGACGAATAATTGATCAATGGCTTTTAAATTAATTTTGTTTAAATATAACAATTCTTACATATATATAGTTTATAATAATAGATTGAATTGTATTTCATGTGGCGTAAATCGCGCTCTCGATTTATGTAATATCGATATTATTATATATAGATTATAAGTAAAACTAAAAAAAATAATTAAGTTTTTTTTGATAATTTTTTAAAGTCGATTCAGGAGAGTTTAATTACGTTAGAGAATTTATCATTTACCAAAACAAATTTACCAACCTTACCTTACGTTTAAAAATTAATTAGTTTTCAATGAACGTGGTTTATATGAAGAAACATATCGTTACTTTTATGATAGCATATGTTACGTCAGTCGTCACCAAACGAACTAATGCGTCACGCGCGTCATTTGTCCAATTACCTTGGTCAGGTTAAACTTAAACACATAGACAGTTTGTTTATTAATAAATAGTATCCCAGAGCAAGATTTTTTTTTTCGTTTCTAATATCTTAATCATATTTAAGAAATATTTATTTATAAAACCACAAATATACTATCGCTTTTACGTTGAATAAGCCAAGCGAAATATCATTCTTTTTTCTTAAAAATTCATTTAACGACTTTATTGAATACATATGTGTATTATATATAAAACAGGTGGCTATAACGCTTAGCAGCAAATTCTTCCAAGCAATCTTTGGAAAGATAACACATGAAAGAAAAGAGAATATAACTAACATAGATACCTATATGTTAACATGTCTTTAATTTATTATCGAATATCAAAAGATTTTTGCTGATAGCTGCGAAATTAAAATGTTCGTGAACCTATCTGCCAAGCGCTTATAAGAGATTTGCAAGATTTTATGGCGTGTTGCCAATATGTTCCGTTTACTTGCAGTAAACCGTTAATAGTGATGAATGATCTGACCTATATTCAAAGTAAATCTATCTATGAAAATTGTTGCTTTAACGCTGTTTAAATAGCAACGATGATAGAAGATATTCTAAAGTATAATTTACTAGCTGACCCGGGCCCACTTCGTTGGGCAGAATGTTAATTATCCTTTTCGGTTTTTTATATAGCCTATGACACTCAGAAATAATGTGGCTTTCTATTGGTGAAAGAATTTTTAAAATCTGTTCAGTATATCGCGAGATTACGGCTTACAGTTTAAAAAACACACCAACTTTTCCTACTTGTTTATAGTAAGATTAGTATAGATTATACGATCCACGCCAGTTACCAATAATTTTATATTATGAACAATATGCAAAATAGAAAACAGTTTCGGAAAGAAATTATATTGATTAAATCAATGTGGTATTCTTCGGTAGAAGTGACCGTCCGATCCAGTAAATAACACAATAATTTTACTAACAATATTCTTAAGCTAACATCTTTATATTCTCAAACAAAATTCGATAACTCTAAAAACATTAATAATATAAACATTCACATACACGCAATTGTTTAATAAATAAATAAAATAATAATAAAAAACACATAATTGACAAAAACATACAGAAAAGGACTACATTAAAAAAAACAATTCAGCCAACTGGCGGCCTTATCGCTACGAATCGATATCATAATAAATACAGTATATAGTGGAAATGGAAATACAGTAGATATAATACAAAGCTAAATATATAATAAAGTAATACTAACATTATTCATTACAATTTTCTCTCTTGTTCCAGATAGAGGTGACTTCGCTCACAAAAATGGCGACAAACCAGTACACATGATCAATTACCATCAATTATTAGACGTAGAGCAGAAATATGTTTAATTAACCAGCCCAGTACCACATACCGAGTCATATGCACAGAGAGGCATCCACCGTCTTAGATTCCTTGAAACTACGGCTCAAGTTGCTCCAACGGACGAGGACATACGTTAAAGTTATAGAATTCATCAAAAAAGACGCTATACGGTACTTATCGAAATATAGCACTCAATATATAAAATATTATGAACATATTCATAGGTAACGACTACCACTCGAAGAATCTGGTCAAATTGAAATAGATTTCATTTGAATTTACGCAATAGAAAATCGACAATAATAACGAGTTCATTTTAGACTTATTCCGTTTAGTGTTTACCGGTTAATCCATAGATTATATAGAGTTAAGATGGCGGCTAAAGCTGAGCCTATTGGTCCTCGGAACGGGCATGAGTTGGCACCTTTGAACACTCGCGCTGACGGAAGCGAGAGACCCCACGGAGTGACCATTGTCCTTCAAGGGTCTCGGAACTCGTTGCAGCGCGATGCGCCCGACGAGGACAGAGCGGCGTGGTCTGGGAAGCTGCAGTTCTTCCTCTCTATTATTGGATACTCTGTGGGCTTGGGCAACATTTGGCGGTTTCCGTATCTGTGCCAGCAAAATGGCGGAGGTAAGTGTTGTCAGATTTAGTAAGGTAACACCTTAAATTTTAATATATCTGTAAATAAATTTATATTAAACATTGATTATGCCTGTAAATAAAATATGTTAGCTATATTAATTTAATTACTGAGATTATTTAAGATCTTAATTATTAAACGGATTAGTCGCTAAGAACAGACAATGTAGCGGAGACATCAATCTGTCTACCGAAGTGTAGCTGAGTAATGGAATGACTTATAGAAGCGTTTAAAATATTAAAAAACAACGTTCATATAGCTACCCTATTAACCATGTCCTGCAGATTTACCTACATACATGGTTTTCGTTTTGTTTTCGAATAATCTTTTGGTCTTTAAAAGCAGCCTTTGATTTTTTGTAACTCCCTAAATTAAAACAATAAATACAAAATAATAATTAAGAAGCGATGTGCAACTTTTAGGTTGACAATCATGTCACATGTGTATACCTGGCTTTACCACGATAGTTTCCGTTTCCCTGGCGAGAAAACCGATATAAAAAACATCCTTGAACGAATCCAGGGTTTAATCTAACTACAACGATATACTCGTATAATTTCAAAAGTCCAAAGATAGTTTTTACGCTACAAAGAAACATATAACCATAAAGTTAAAGACGTTATTTACAAACAAAATAAATCAAATTATAGAGTGTATAAAGAAACAATTCCAAGACTTCGTGGACTTGTAACATATAACATATAACAGATTTACTAGTTCTGGTTGTGTTCGTAACACGTAGGTACATAGCTATGACGTCACCAATCTTGTTATACACTAAGGTTAAGGTTCTTTCACGATGTGTTATTCATAGTGTAACTGTTATGAAGATTTTAAAGGATTTTTGTATAATATATAAAAAATATATATTAATTACGTGTCACGTTGTTTTTCTGCGATTGACTCCTAAACTACTGAACCGATTTTTACCCGACTACGGCAAAGCCAAAGGAGGGTTATGATTTTGACAGGCTATGTATGTATGTATGTATGTATGTTCATCTGTTCCCTCGTAACTTCTAAACCACTAATCAGAATTCGACAAATGACATATCATTAGAAGCGTCTTAATTGTCCGCTGGTTATAGGCTATATAGATTTTCACCAAATTCAATGTGGCGCCCTCTAGCGGACAAAATATACAGAGTAAAAAAATAAAGTTAAGCTAGATATGCCGTGTTTGGTATCATTTTAAAGCGCTTCACTTGTACATTTCGAATATATATATATTACTAGCATTTGCTTGTGACTTTACCTGTATTCATGGGGTACTTTTATACTTTTTCAACGTCGTTTTTTGTCGTAGTTGGGTTTTAGTTTTTTTACTTTATCTTGTTCTCTGTATAATATTGTCTTGCGAACAGTTTGATCGGTGGTACAAACATAATAAGGCCATTTTTAGTGATATTAATTATTATTATTTAAGTAAAACTGAATATAGGTCATCAATGGAAATTTGAACAAATAATTTAAAGATTTTTTACCAATAAAAAGCACTTTCGCTGTTAGCGTGATATTAATAACCAAAGAAATCTGCCTAAAACCGTAACTTACTTTTCTTGTCCTGTTTAATAAACACAAAGCTGGTTCTAATAAAAAATATTAGAACGCTAGCAAATAAAAAGGATGATAAATGGAAATATACTAAAGCTGAATTTCGTCGTATTTGCTCGTCCCACTTGACCTAAATTCATTATTCATGACTGAATAAGTATTTCGTGTAACTCACTAATTGGTTTTAGCATCTATTCAATTAGGGCATATAAAATATTTTTTTAAATCAAAAGATAAATATAGCTTTATAGAGCTATAGCAATAAAATTAATAATGCAATTGTATACATTCAAAAGTTACGACAATATACAAAATCTACAATATATGTATACACTAAACCTATTCTAAAAAAAACTATTGCTCAAAGAGCTGCAAACATAATGTATGCTATGATACATTTATACAGACAACATTTACGAAATTTGACGCGTAGTTACGTGCTTAACCAACCAAACGAACTAAATATTCAGGGTTATAACATTAGTATAGATTTACCAGTCAATAAAGTATTCAAAAGTACAAAGATAAGAATGGTTTAATTTTAAATCTCTTACACAACAAAAGCAATAGGTATTGATTTGCTTGCTACGCCGTAGACGGGCTACGAATTGTAACGACTCGCTCAGAATCTATTTATAGTCGGCAATAACTTATTGAATGAATTGCCTTTTAGTTCTTATGTCTTTGTTCTTCTTTTAAAACATGGTTATTTTCTCGGTATGAAATTCGTACCAGAGTAGGTAATCGTAGGGTTACTTGTTTAAAAGTTATATTTGCAGAGAATGTTGATCTTGACGATGTACTTAAGCAATAAAATATTGATAACAAAAAAGTTGGTAATTTTGTAATTAATTCGATTTTAAAATATGTATATACCGCAATTTCTAATTCAATGAATGTCCAACGAAACCGATCTTCAGGCTAGGTTTTAAAATACCTTAATTCTTTCTCAGGTGCCTTCCTCATCCCGTTTCTAATTATGTTGGTGCTCGAAGGCATCCCCCTGTTCCTGATAGAGATGGCGATCGGTCAGAAGATGAGGCTCGGATCCCTGGGGGTCTGGAACACCATCCACCCCTGGTTGGGGGGTATTGGCATCTCCAGCTGTGTGGTCACGCTGTTCGTGGCTCTCTACTACAATGTCATCATCACCTGGGTCTTCTTTTATCTTTTCAATAGTATTCGGGTAAGTATAATGTGGTTACAGTGTTGTCTGGGAGAGATGACTGTAGTGATAAGACCGCCTTTTGTACTACTTTTTTTTCTTTCTCTTGCTGCTTGTTATGTTATTTCTTTTTGTGTGTACAATAAAGAGTTATTATTATTATTATTATTCGGTGTTAATTTACTTATTTGTTATTCCAGTTTAGTTTTAACATTAGATATTATTAGTTAGAAGAGGGATATGAAATATAAATTAGATGTCAGTCTAAAAAATTGTCATATAATTCCTATTATAATAAGATTAATTCTGTAAAGACTGTAGAAGTAGATCACTGTTAATAAATAAATACTGCGTTGGACTTATTAAGAGCGATGCTAAATTATGATTGTAATCAATTAAATTAATTAAATTTAAACTATTCAAATAACAATTGATAAATAAAGAAGAAAATAAGGCAATTTCCCAGTCTACTGTGTCAAAAATTCTCTTTCCATCTGGTCCATCCAGGTCTTTTAACAGCAAGAGACCTCTCTATATCTGAAAATAATCAAAATGTTGTAGCTAAGTGCTGACTCTCTCCCCTGGGCTCACTGCCCGCAAGACAACGGCACAGCAGAAGAAGAATGCTCTAAAGCATCAGCGACGGTCTACTTCTGGTACCGGGAGGCTCTCGACGCGGCTCCCAGCATCGAGGAGCCTGGCGTACCGAGATGGTGGATAGTCCTGTACCTGCTGCTGGCTTGGATTATCGTATTCTTCATCGTGATGAAGGGCATTCAAAGCAGCGGAAAGGTACAGTTGATTGTTCTTAATCGCTCGACGTAATAAATTTAAAATAAGAATATATTTTTACGCTAAAAAAATCATTCCGTATAGAATAATTATGTAATCAGGACACTTCTGTTCTAATTTACAATTTTAAATCTTTTATTAAATTGACGTCGACTGAACACTCTACGAAATTAAAAAAATGATTGAATAAAATTATTTTTTTTATATTAAAAGTACAAAAATTTGTATACCTTAACCTTACCTTAATAGGTAATCCATATAATTAAAAGTTTTAATATTCTCATGTAATGTAATCTAAAAACATGTTATAGGTAGTGTACTTCACATCACTGTTCCCGTACGCAGTACTGACAATCTTCTTTGTTCGTGGAATTACTCTACCCGGCTCTGCTGATGGTATTTTTCATATGTACAAGCCTAAGGTAAGATTCAACATTCATATATAAATTATAATAGACCTTTATAATTAGGTAATATTTTTTTACGCTTTCAAAAGTTTAATAACGAAGCGTTTTTCAATAGATAGCAATTTCTATAGTACAATAACTAAACCCTGGAAATACAAAAACATTACAACTAATTACTACCTAATATCGTAAATAAATAGATTTGTTTATTAATTTGTATCTATAGAATAGGCTCCGAAATTACAGGACCCATAGATTCATTCACCGTTTTAAACTTACTATTTCTCCCTCCAACACATCACTATTTGTCAATATGTATATAAAAGTACTTGATAACCGAAGCACAAAACGTCTATTCCATTCGTAGCTCACATACTTTTTAAACGACTTCAAAAAAAGGTCATTTTTTTCTTTTTGGGCGGCATATATGTTATTGATTGTTACAGCTAGAGAAGCTTCTAGACCCAACAGTGTGGCTGGACGCGGCGACCCAAGTGTTCTATTCGTTCGGGCTAGCTTTCGGATCTCTTATCGCTTTTGGTTCCTATAACCCACCCACCAACAACTGCGTGAGGGACGTGCTGCTAGTTTCCGTGTGTAACGCGCTCACCGCCATCTACGCGTCAGTTGTCATCTTCAGCATACTCGGCTTCAAGGCTTATACTATGGTCGAGAAGTGCATTACCAAGTAAGTTTTATGTTTCAGTCTAAAGTCTAAGTTAATACCTACATTGTTACAGGAGGAAGACTTTCAAATAGAACCTTCGAAAGAATATTAAGATCGTTTAATTATTGATTATTTGTCGAACATTGCTCTAAGATAGCTTGATAGAGAATTTAGTGTCACGTTTAAATATTTTTAGAATACAGCTATCTTTATAGATTGTCCGTCTCCCTGTGTTTGTCTAATCTATACTAGTATTATAAAGAGGTATAGTTTTTGTGTTTGTTAAATTGTAAGGGGTAATCTCGGGATCTGCTGAACTGATTTTAAAATATCTTTCACCAATAGAAAGCCACATTATTGCTGAGTGACAAAGGCTATAATATAAAAAACCGAAAAGGATAATTAACATTACGCCCAACATAGTGGGTACGGGACAGATAGTTAAAATAACTTTAAAGATCTTGATGGGAAACGGCTTTATATTTTGTAGCTGTGTCAGATTTTAAGGTGAACTTTAATAATTTGCTTTAATAAAATAGCGATAAAGATGTTTTATCCTATTAACCTACAATCTAGATATAGGTAAAAGGTTCTTCGAAGTCTACAAATGAGAATTTTTATAACCGCAATATGGAAATATCCCATATGGTTGGCTCATATAAATATTTTGCTTTTACGAGACCCTGGCAGACATGACAAGTACTAAACATGATATATTCAAGGTTTACATACGTAAAACAAAAAGATTGATATTAAAATGTATTCTGTACCTATAGTATAGTTTTGATAATTTCGAACAACCGAGTCTTTTGCTACCGTATCTTCCTAAAATATCGGCAGTACTATGATTTTGAGTGAGAGAGACAGCATTACGCTAACATATACGCGAGAGAAAAGGACAGTCTAGCTGCTAGCACCGAAACGCGTTACATAACGAAGATAATTACACTCAAATAAGTAGTTTTGAACTTTAAAATTGCTCCAAGAACATTTAATTCATTATTTAGTATACGGATACTATCTATTATCGATATGAATAACGCAGTAAAATTTGTAATAAAATAAATGATCAATAACTGATTTACTCTTGCAAGCATTAAACTTGACAATTATCGATAAGAATTAACAACGAACTCTTGTCTCTTGGAATAAATTTCCGTGATGCTAATCAAATACCAATACATATTCTCAATGAAATATTTCACGACTCCTATGATACACGACACGCACTACAGCGATTCATTTAACTGTTTTATGTTGGTTTAAAAATAGCTCAAGTCTACAGAAATAAAAGAAGCGGTTTAGCTCGATTATTACATATACCTAAATGCATAAAAGCGTGATACTAAGCTCGTATAACTCAGCTCAGCTAACTATAGATTGGGTACGGTTGAGGTTATTTGGCGTTCATCGTATATAACATTGGAATATGTTGAAGAAGGGATGACTAGAATAGATATACCTAGGTACGTGTAAGACCATTGGAATGTTTTGAGGAACGGGATGGCTGGTATAGACTGAATACAAGTCTGTGTATCTATATTCTATCTACTAATTGGTAATGCCTTTCTGAGATGTATTACATTTTAGGTATAAAATGATATAAAAAAAAATAACTTGGCGAGA
This sequence comes from Eurema hecabe, assembly GCA_026213755.1. Classification (NCBI taxonomy): domain Eukaryota; kingdom Metazoa; phylum Arthropoda; class Insecta; order Lepidoptera; family Pieridae; genus Terias; species Terias hecabe. The sequence goes on along the minus strand of JADANM010000147.1, from coordinate 4,816,964 downwards.
CAAACGGAGTATGCGCTTAAAGTTATTGAAAATTTGATTTATATTATGTTTACATCGCATTGTGAATTCCCTCATGAATAATTATGAAATAGATCGAGCATTGAAAGAATTAACGTATCCCTTCATATGAATTCACGGTTATTTTTCTTGGTAAAGATATTTATTGCTTATAAACTTATTTTGATTTCAGGGAAATAAAAGTGTTGGCTCTACATCACATCGGTGGGTTCACATTGAACTCGACCCAGGAGTACTACGAGGAGAACTACCCGCGACTCAGCGACAATGTGACATCTTATTTGAACCTCACTGGATGTACCATGAGTCGGCAATTGGATGAGGTAATTAGTTGTATAGGTCGCGTCACGGATGTTTAGCGCTGGACGAGAATAGCTGCGCATCGGTAGAATCGCGCTCGTAATTGACGTATTGGTGAAACACGACCGGGACAACCAATCAACGCTCGCGCACCCGACGATCACGCGCCAAGCGCGCCGCGCCGTCCCCTCGATACCTTATTTTTGACTTCTGCGCAGGTTTCGTTCAGCGCTAAAGATTCGTGACGCTACTTATACTAACTATTGAAATTAAAAACTTTAGTTACATCATTCAATCATAAGGATACCTAAATATTGCTCGCTAGTTATTAAAAACTTTGGTAATAATATCCTTTGGATAAAAAGTTCTTGTTTAATAACTATCATGTCAAGCTATGTAGTAAAGGCTTATGGAACCTAGCTCTACTTCACAGTTTTACGCTTGTAAAGCCCGATGGAATAGCTTCTATTATTTATAGATAGAGTCGAGTTACACAGAAAATAATCTCAAGTAGACCATTGGTTTTAAAATTTTGACGATGTTACTTCTAATCAATAGGTATTTATTTTTCCTATTAAATACAGATTGAAACAATAAGAACTAACAATGATGAAACGTATAAAGAACGTTTTTCAACTATTTTTGTCAACGTGACTTCTTTTATGTAGCACACAACAAAACGTAGAATTAACATAATTCATAAACAATGAACTGACTAGTACTTCACATTGACCATTTTTCTATTATAAGCCGATTTCATTCATGTGCAATTTGCATGACAATTATTTTATATTATGTAACAATTGAATGAGCTAGTCGATCTATAAATAGCACATTCAGTAATCAGTTTTTAAATTCCTAGTTGGACTTTCATCTAGTTATTGTCCTCATCAGGTTTATGTTTTTAATACGATGATAAGTAGACGAGCTAGACGTACTCCTGAAGTTAAGAGAAACGCCAGCACATAACCAGTGCAGTGCTATATGTATAATGCATGCATAAATGCGGGTAAAACACCGGGGATCAGCTAGTAATTATATGTAGTATAGGTCGCGTCATTTGTGTTTAGTGCTGGACGAGAATAGCTGCGCATCGGTAGAATCGCGCTTGTAATTGACGTATTGGTGCGAGAAAGACAACACGACTGGGACAACCAATCAACGCTCGCGCACCCGAAGATCACGCGCCCCGCGCGCAGCACCGCTACCTCGATACCTTATTTTTGACTTCTGCGCAGGTTTCGTTCAGCGCTAAAGATTAGTGACGCGACCTGTATGTTTTATTTTTCCCTTTCCCGCATAATACGCTTTCCCGCTTAAGACGTTTTTCTAAGCCTGAGAAATTGTTATACTTTAGTATAAAAGATGTGTGTGTATATGTGTATGAAGCAATACAAACATGCTTAGATTTTTTTATGTGTGTATTTCCAGGCAGCGGAAGGCACCGGGCTAGCGTTCATCGTGTTCACGCAAGCGATCCTGAAGCTGACTCCCGCGCCGTTCTGGTCCATCATCTTCTTCCTCATGCTCCTGTCCCTCGGCCTCGGCAGCCAGATCGGGATCATGGAGGGCATGCTGTGCACCATCTTCGATATCGACTTCTTTAAACGACTCAGCAAGCCTGTTATTACTGGTAAGTATGTTGACTTGAAACTACTTCGTGGGAGAACTTCGTGCTAATAATTGCTATGGGACGTAATACTAACTTAGATAAAGAAAAATCTAGAATAAGAGTTTTGCTATGCTGTGGAAGATGAAGATCAATGAATAATAACACATTTTCCATGAACAATTTAAACATTTTTTGTAATGAATATGGGTTAGGTCGGACTTGAACCGACCAAAACCTCATTGTGTTCCGTACATTGTACAGCGACCCGCCCTGGCTTCGCTCGCTAATATCATGCATATAAAACTTCTTGTTGAATCACTTTATCTAATAATAAACAGCATTAGAATCGGTTGCGTAGTTTTATAGATTTAAGCATACAGAGAGATAGGAACAGAGGAAGCGACTTTGTTGTATACTTTATAGTGATATTAGGCCTAGATGCGTTCAACGGCAAATCATGAACCCCCCTGAGCTGGTTAAAGAACCGGGTAGAACCCTAATTGAACATACTTTTAGTTACATATTTTGCCAATTATAAAATGAAATACCTGCTTTTACTTGTATCTATTGTTATTGAAATTAATCTACAAGTTCTTGACTGGACCACGGCTAGGTGACATCCCCTGGCGCCAAGGCTGGATTCTTAACCATGACTGTGACAATCCTCTGGCACCGAAGCTGGGTCCGCCATTGGATACGTATAGTAATACAAGTGTACGTATTCCAGGCGTAGTTTGCACGTTCTGTTTCTTCGTGGGTCTGATCTTCACGACGGGCGCGGGCGAGTACTGGCTCAAGATGTTCGATTCGTTCGCCGGAACCATCGGGCTCGTCGTCGTGGCTCTGCTCGAGATGATCTCCGTTATATACATATATGGACATGAGAGGTCAGTTAAGTGTTACTGTTTATTGAGTGTTAAGAGAGTTTCCGAGTCGTGAACCTGTTAATAAATACTGGCACTGTTTTTAATTTTCCAGATCCTGTATGTTTACTGTAGTGCTGTAATTTGTTATTGAGTTATATAAAGACATGAATCAATAAACTTATAAATACTATCAATGTATATATAAACAACTCATTGCACGCGGCCAAAGCAAGCCCGCGACCACTGGTCGGGAAATAGGAATATACCTATTACCTAATATAAAACATCAAATAACTTTTCAAAAATTTCTAAAGGATCATATTATATGAACTACGATAATGACTATGATCATGGGGATACTATCACTTTTGAATCAAATTGCAATCCAATTTTTTATGATTTTATATTTTCAGAATTAGTCTGAATGCACCTTTTTAAATTTCGAAGCTACACCCTGTATACCAACGAAATACAATGTTAAAAGCCTTTACTTATATTATGACATTGTCAGGTTTACCAACGACATCTACGAGATGACGGGCTACCGGCCGGGCGCGTACTGGCAGATCACGTGGCGCTACGTGGGGCCCTTCATCGTCACCTGCATCCTGCTCTCGTCTCTCGTCTTCATGCTCATCAACCCGCCCACTTACGGCGCTTGGAACGCTGCTGAGGTGAGCGTAGACACTCGCACATATATACACAGGTATAACCACACATGCACCGTGCACACACACACACACACACACACGAATATATTTTATACAAGAAGAAGAAATTGCACTAATAACATCAATAAAATATTTTTTTTTATAAGATCGTTATAATTAAGCTAATTTACACACACAGTTACACAACCACACACTTGAACATATAAACATGAAAATGATAGTTAACTGATTATTGGTGGTATATTCATAAATTCGCTTCCAAGTTACGAAGAACAATAGTTTCGGTGCATAGTCGTTTTACGACAAGTATGTGAGGACAATGGAGGAAATATGTGAGGACATATCTTTCAGGGACGCGTGGAAAAGACGCAATACCCCAACTGGGTTCTCATCATCGCGATCATGATGATCCTGGCTGGTATCCTCCCGATCCCCATCGTGCTGCTGCTCCGTCGCTTCCAGTGCCTCGCCCTGGACGTGGACATCCACCAGGGCTCCATCAGGAGGATCGAAACCACCGTCTCTACCAAGGAGATGATGAGTGACCAGGATGTTAGTAAACATTTCTTTTGTTCGTAGTTTGTTACTACAGTTATTCTGTCTTTAACTTCGTAAAGAATGTGGTGCTACTTATTCTATCTTAAACCTCTCGTAGTAAAGGATGTGATGCTAATAATTTAAATATGATTGTTATTTGTCTAACTATATTTTATCTATCCTCACTTTTTCCTAAACTATTAAATGGGTTTTTCATATTTGTGTCAGCTGGTCTGGTCAACTTTCAATGGTTTCAATGGTACCAAAAACGTAAAATACGTTATATAATAAATTTTAATTAAAAAATTACAATAGGACAAAGCTTTAGTGCTGATTTCGGTGCCTATCCAACATAAATACCAAACATTCTAAGCCTTAAAGAGTTGCCATCGATAAGAGTTGTGACTAACACAGGTTCATCCTTCCTCGTAGTTTAGTTGTGTATAACGTGAGTGACTAACCTAGCCCCGTAGCTAACCGTGGCGACTAACACAAGCAGGTGATTTCTCCGGACGCGCCGCCCGCGCAGCTCGTGGCCGACGCCGCCACGCGCTTCACCATCGGAGACTTCGATGTAAGACTACCATTTCTATAGTGCACCATTACATATCAATTAAAAGAATCCTACCCTTCTAATATTATCAACGTGAAAGTTTGAGAGAATGTATGTATGGATATAAATATGTTTGTTAGTCTATCACGCAAAAACAGCTCGACCAATTTGGTTGAAATTTGGTATGTAGATGGGTGATACCCTGGATTAACATTCTTTTTATCCCGGTATTTTTCCGGAAACAGGTACAACGCAGCTAGTTAAACAATACAATCACTTGTCTTCACAGATTATATTAAATTAAAAAGTTTTTAATAAGATATAAACTCCCAAGAAGCTGTCCTCAGTATTGCTAGATTCATAATAACATGTTTCTATGTGTTGTTACAGCTGCATGCTGTACAAAGCTAAAATGTGCTATATTATGTAAATACCCTCCACAAAAAATTATATGATTAAAAGTATTTAAATAAAATTAGGTACACTGATATTAAAATATAGACATTTGTATTGGACGAGCCAGCTATTTTTAAAATATCTACCGATTCTTTAGTTGAAAGACAGAGATCCTATAATGGTACGCTTGTATATAAATTAAACTTTTATACAAGTCTATATAACTACAGTATTATTATTATCAGTAACCAATCAATGCTGAATTAATAGTAGATTCAGTATTTAACTGGCGAGCGACAACCCTAAAATTCAAGTAGATTTTACCATCAACTACCCTCCAAATTGCTAGAAATTGTGTTAAAGTGTACATACGGGCAGGGCGCGGACAGCAGCGACGAGCGGCCCGGCACGCGCCTGCCCACTAGCATCGTGCGCGCGCGCAATAAGAAATAAATGTGTGTTGCCATCCCTATTGCTTACTGCTTACCCACAAACTTCGTTTTATTTTATTTCTAAATGCGAGTGGAATTTAGAATGCTTATAAATTTTGTTTTGACTATCGAATAGTTGTATTTTTTATTTTGATTACAAATCTCTTTTTTTTTATTACCTGAATAAGTAAATTATGTATATTTATTTAATTATAAATTATTGCGTATTTAACCAACTAAGAAAAGGTAAAGACACCCTTCTAGTCAAATATAACCTGATTAGAATAAACATTATTCGGGAAGCTTTTTAGCTGTCAGAAGTTGAATCGCATGATATTTTATTATAGTTAAGAAAAATGTTAACTTGTTAACTCTAAAAAATGCGTATATTACAAAAATATGTTTCATATAAATACTTTATAATACACACGAGAGTAAAAATATTTATATAATTTTTATTTATTTAATTTTTTACAGCAATTCTGTCACGCACAGTGCATGGGATATTTTTGTTACTAATTTTGTGTTTCAAAATGGTTATGGTTGCATGCATTACTGTTTCGCATTATTTACTGCATGTCTCAATTGTATAAAAAAACAATGTTTTTTTTAAAATCACTATTAAATCCAGTCCTCAGATTCAGAGCAAGGGGAAGTGCGCGCGTCCGGCACGTGTGACGTTCTGAGCAGTAGTGACGAAGACATTCCAAATTCAAAAAAGAAGTTCTCTAAAATACCCGGAACTAGGTTCGCCTTGAAGCCCATTGGTCACAAGCCCACCACATTCAAAATGGACGTCGTCGACGATTGACCGTTATTTATAATTTACTTGATTCAAGCGTGTACACATTATTTTGTGTATATTACGTTGACACTGTTACTTAATGTTTTCAGGTAACGAACCTTCGATTTCGATAGGAAAAAACGATTTTATATGAAAACATTGCGTGAACTTCATTCCTAATAAAAGCTATTATCTTCCAAAATACTCATTCCCTTTTATATTTGTCAATGTATTGAGTTTTATGCAATACTTTGAAAACAGATATTTAAGTATATATTGTCGTCTCTTTTAATATCTTGTATTAATTATTTTCTAAAACCTGAGACTGTGCTTGCTATTTGCATTTAAATTCAGGAATAGCAACACACATGTTTTCTTTTTCAAAACAAAAAATTAGATCCAGCGTATAAAATGTTTGCGATAATATCAATTTTATTAATTATTACTCTATAAAATAGACATTATTTGAGCTATTAAATAATCATATGCGATTATCAAATCTCGTTGTAAAAACTAGTGACGATAAGAAAGAACGATTTGTAAATAGAATTAGGTACGTTAGCTTGTAATATGTAATTTATTTCTTAAATTCTATGCATTCGCTATTATGAATTTAAAATGACAGCGCTATCAATTAAAAAAGAAATTTGAACTTGCATTAAATGGAACACTACGGATACGCATTCAAATTGCTATACGAAACACAGATAACTAAAGCCAAATTCAAAAATCCAGATTATAAAATTTTTTAAAAGAATTAACATCAACCTGAATAATTCTAATAAGTAGTCCACAATATGAATCGGCAAAAAAGCAAGGTCGGAAGCAAATTGACCTTGAATATATTAATTATGAGCGCGAAAACTTCAATTGAAGAATGCAATATCATCTATTTGCTGATTTATAATATTATTTACGGGTATTACTATTTTCTATATGCTATATAGGCATTTATATTTTTTCCTGAACGTAGCAGATTATTTTTTTAATTATTCTATTTATCTTTTTGTAGGCACTGCGCCCTCACGTGCCTTATTATAAGCACTAGCCTGTTTTAATTAATAACATCAACCATAAGCGGATTATAAAAAACTGATTTTTATATACGTGATTAAAGTTATTACGAAAGTAGTCATTGAAAATAGAAGAAAATTAGTATCTAGTGAAAATAGAAGAAGAAAACTAATAATATTATTGATTTATAATTGCATAAGCATTGAATAAGTATTACCTACTAACCATCATTTTAATAAAACATTATTCTTTATTGCAGCTTTATCTCAAAATATAGTTGTGTTAAATACTCATTTTATCAAGACGATACTTAGGATATTATTTTTTAATATTTTTTCTTCAGTTGTAATAATACAATTAAAATAAATCACAATGTTGTACACGTTTTTATTATTTTTCTTTTGTATGTGAATCTTTTTTTAAACAAACTTAGAAATCTTTAGACATATAATTAAAGAAGAAATAATAAATCGTGAATTTCTAGTTAAATAAGTATCTACGTTAAAAACGAAATTGAGGGTATGCTTGTCACTTGTTAATATGACGTAGATTCAAATAGCTAGGCTATAGATAAAAATTGAAAATGATAGTTCGACTATTTGTATAGACAGCTATTTATTTTTAAAACTTTTATTATAGTTGAAAATGGCAACACAATAAATCGTTAAACCAAATATTTATACCTAGTCTAGAGAGCAGAATTCTTAAATAAAGGTAATAAACTATTTGACATAGTCTTTGCTGAATTTTGAATGTTACCATTGGTTTAACCGAAATAATTTGAATATTCTTCAACAAACGTCATAATTAGTATAGGAATAGTTTCCCTGGAAGGTTATAAAGGACGGTTACAGAACGTTTTGAAATATATTTAGCGAAAATTTTAAAAATAAACCAAATGTTTTAGATCCATACAATATAGTATGGAGATACTGTCTTTAGAAGCGTCGCAATTACTTCAGAAAAATCACATAATACAATACACATTGTGAATGTTATATCTTATATGTTATCGTAAAATTGTAAATAAAGACAGATTGTAATGTTGACAACTAAATAAATAAATAAACTTACCTACTTTTAACAATATAATGGACTATATTGATTAATATTTGGCTGTAACTTGTATGTCGGTTTTATTGTTAAAAAGCATGTTCCAGAACGCACCCTTGACCCTCGTTGGTTGACGTGAAAAAATTCTTCGTGAAAAGATTCTAATTTCCGCTGCTCTTTAAAGAATAACAATCTATTTATATTTTATATTTTACGAAGGCATATATGTATTGGCATTCAACAGTGTAATCACATGGTATACTGACATTTATATGAATAAAATTCAATATTAATAAAGCGAAAATAAAATAGTTTCTGTAAAGTCAAAATAAATAGGAACTCTCGAACCCGATCGACTCATCTAGGAATCTTGCAACTAAATGTATTACGTACGTGTAACAGTTAATTTTGATGAAAAAGGTTTTTTTATACTAACTTCGTAATTCAAATAATAAAATCCTTTATTCGTTTTTTTGACATGTGTCATTTATATATCGAATGATTAATTATTAAATAATGAGTAATTAAAGTAACACGAAAAAAATTAGTTGCAAGATACCTATGTGATTTTGGCGGGTCATATTAATAAAGAGCACTGTTACTTTAAAGCAGTTTAAGTTGTTTATCGCTCAAAAGAGCATTAGTGTTTGTTCCGTAGATAGCTTCGGGATGACATCCCAATTTAGACGTAGTGAAACTGATATTATTAAGATTTAACAAATGCAAATAAAATTATGCCACCTACTGTGATGTATCATTTTATGATTTACCTTTAATAACTTAAAACAAATTATATTGTACTAAATTGATATGTTATAAACGCAAAATTTTGAAGACACAAAAACATAATAATTAAGACGTCTTACCTTCAGGTGATTGGTTGCCGGTGTCATCACGCGCAAGCGCAACTGACAAAAGCTGCCGCTGCTGAGCGGAACACTTTATTTGGTTGATTTGTAGGTGTATAACATATCTATGCACTATAATATCAATGCCTACAACAATGATAATTATCAATAAATTCAATCAAGTTTTAAGTTTGAAGATATATTTCCTCTAAAGCTTATGAATAATTGTTCTAGACGTTAAAATATAAGTACGATTAGAAATACAATAGGCTATTTGACTGATTTTTGAAAACAGTTCTTTATGGTTCTTTAGAGCATAATAAACACAACACATCAATATTTCCGGGAAACGTGCAGTACTTTTAACAAAAAATAATGTTAAAGTTTGAATTTTAGAATTGGCGCTAAAAACGCTGTATCTTTAATGGCCGACGCATATTGTTCGAGCTACGTCACAGAGAAATAGAGATGGGTCGTCGATGTATTTATCGTTAACGAAACTAGACCGTTCATGAAAGCGTCGATCGTTTTCAAATAATAAAACAAATTTCTTAATTTAACTAATAACTATTTTTTATATAAACTAATAAAACTATAACACATAATACAATTATGTTATGAATTTTTAATATGATGAATTTAATAATATGTTTGAAAAGTTTCATTTAAATCGTGTTTTAAATTTACACATGATTATATATTGTGATTCGACGCAGACGTAAGACGTCTATGTTGAATCGTAGATGAAAAACATTTAAAGTTGGTTTCGAGTTGTCGTTGAATTTAACTACATAGTTAATTTAACGCAAATAAACGGTCTACTTTCGTTAACGATAAATCTGTCATCGACCCATCTCTACTAATTTCGTCAGTGACGTCACCAGCGCTACAACTAGTTAGAGAGCGTTCTCGTCGTGGTAGCCATATTGAAAAATATCTCGATTTTTATTCGTAAAATATGAATGAATCATGCATATTTTTGTATTAAATTATGTTTAATACGCTTTATTACACTACTATCTACTAAGATGGCCATAATTCGACGCATATTTCCAATATTGTCAAATAGCCTATTTTTTGACTGCGAATTATATCAAAACTTGATTAATATTGCCATACTTACCTTTATTACCGCACACATTTTTTAAAGTTTTTTTTGTTCATTTGCAACGTTGGTTGGTGTGGAAGTGGAACCATTTTTATTTTTATTTTGTTTCCCGTAGTAATTTACTTCCGTTAAATTTAATTATGGTTAACAACAAGGAGAGGGCGCCACCTCTTTTTCTTCTTGATAAAATGACATGTGCTGCGATACCACAATTTTCCCAATGTCTAGTTGAGTATAGATAAAACAAGTTTAAGGGTTGATATTTGGTTGTGGCCATTAGCAACACATGCTTCCAATACCACAGCCAAACATCGACCTCCAAGGCGCCACTTTTAACTACGCCTTTCATATATTTTCGATATTTTCAATAAAACCTCAACTATATTCAAATGTCAATCAGTAACTTAGGAGTCGTGTGTTACTAGCTAATAAGTTTTAAAGGGCCAAGAAAAACAAACGCTGAAAAATTTCAAGAAATTTTATTTCAAAATTATTTTACTTACATAGGTATATTGCACTCGACTGAATTAAATTATTTTCTTAAAAGAATATATTTTACAGCGTTTTAAGGACGTTAGACAATCTCATAAAGTAGTAACATATAATACAGATAAGAATAATAAGTACATCGTTTAAGTTTTATACACAGGTTGTAAAAGACCTAATTCCGAAAAGTTGGGACATTCAGACAATGATTTTGAAGATTGGATTAAAATTTTGTCCACATAATTTTTATAATTTTTAGACCCGATAATAATACTTTTTAGGATTTATTTATTATTCACTAGCTTGCCCGCGACTCCGACGGCGTGGACTTTGGAAAGTAAGAACCCCCCCCTCCCCGTAAACAGTTTTCATTATTTTTAAGATGTATTCTGCTACTCGGAGCGGAGACAAATCCATTGAACCAAAAACCTTGAAAACTAACAAACCCGTCTTTGTTTTATATACATATATAGATCGAGCGTCGATCGCCTCTAGCACAGGTTGTACCTAGTGGAAGCGATCGTCGTAACCCATTCAATGTAATATTTTAAATTTAGTGTGCTCAATAAAAAATGTCTTATTTCTTTTTTTTTTAATTTATCTTAATAAAGTAATTAAAAATTCCGCAATGTATTTTAAGCAAACCGCAAGCGGGGAACTATGCTTTCCGCGCTCGCGTCCAATCTACCCGGCACGTAGCTAACCATTGCTGGTTATAGAATAAAATTTAAAACATCAAATAACTCCACATATCTACGTCGGCATCAAGTCATATGCATGACGATATCATGATCATGGGGGAGTATCCAGTATTTCGACGGTTTCAGGTTTCGGAAGTAGGTCTTTTACTCACACCTACATTTGTCTAAAATTAACCAAAATAATTTAACAAACAATGTTTATTAACATACATACGATCGACTATTAAAGAAAATCCATCAATTGAAGATGTACCCTATTATCTTTATTTTAAAAATTTAAAATTATAAAAATCCAATAAAATGTTTTCAAACGGCGGGTCAACTTGAGTATTCTTGTACATCTATATTTATATTCTAATTTATTAGCCAAAAATTAATATTTCAAGAAACTTGTAACTCAGCTCTATCTAGTCATAAGCAGAGTTTGAGTAATGGCAACCAGACAACGAATAAATTACATAGAGATAGGTTGCTTATTATAATTTTTAATATAATGTACATGCCATAACCACATTCATGAAAATGCAAATTTTAAATTAAAACTAGGTATATTATTACAGTAGGGTATCAAATCCACAACTCTTTCAATAGTAGATAGTGGGTACCAAATGGTCTAAAGCCTTAATAATATGAAACGTCTCGTTCTCGATGATAGATAACATGTAATGATGTAGTACGGTCAAGTATGTTTAAACTTCACAACGTTTAGAAATTCAACTTTAAATATATTCTGTCAGCGCGCGCGTCTCTCGGCCGCCATATTGTTTTGTTGTACAAATAACTTCCAAACCAATAACCAATAAAAAAACTTAGGTAAATGCAAGAACAGATTGATAACCTAATAAAATGTATGACGGATTTCATAGAAAGCCAAAAAAGGATAACGATTCTGCAGGTAAGAGTAAAAAGTGATTTTACATAATGTAAAATCAGAAACATTAAAGTTCTATACGAACATAGCTTGATATAATATGTAATGAAATGTTAACGCCTCGAAATGCACTGTACTACATATAGGCAGAGATGTGACATATCTATACTAATATATAAAGCTGAAGAGTTTGTTTGTTTGTTTCTTTGAACGCGCTAATCTCAGGATCTACTGGTTCGAATTGAATGAAGCAAAGGTGTTTATTTCCCTCGATTTAACAAATGGTTTCTTTCATGTAAATGTTCACAAAAATAGTCAAAAGTATACTTCTTTTGTTAGCCCCCAAGGACAATATGAATTCCAAAAGATGCAATTTGGATTATGTACAGGACCATCAGTTTTTCAATAAGATTGGCAATAGCGAAGGTCCGTTTAATACAACTTCTTCAGCTGATTTTATGAAGCCCTGGGTTGCGCATGAAGAGGATTCATCCGGGACAGATGAATAACAGGATGAACGTGTGGGAATATTTTATTTTATATTTAACTTTTTTTCCATGTATGGCAATTTAATAGAGTAATGTTTTTGACAGCTGACACTTGTCAGTTGTCACCGTTGTATAAGAATTAAGATTAGAAACTAGAAAGAGGGACTTCGCGTGCAACGATTGTCGGTTTTTTTTTCTCGGAAATATAAGTTTTTTGAGGTGTATTTTGGGTGCCTTTTGTGTGTTTGTGACTGTTTCGTGTTTCTGTTTGTTTTTGGTGAGTGTTTTTTTATATTAGTGTATTGTTCGCTCCATATGCACTCTCATCATGGGGGATGACGATCGGCCTACTGGCCGCCCGCCTGACTCTGATGATGCATTTCCCCTTTCCTCTGTCTTATCTGCCCCTTTGTCCCGTTTTGAGTCTATGGAGACCGATATTCAGACTCAAAAGCGTAAATTGGATCAATCCACCAACGAAGACACATACAGTAAAAGAGACAGAATTAGCGCGCCTTTCCTTATAGCTCGATCAAAATACTCCAATAGAGATTCTGCCCCTTTCTTAGTATATGTCTCGTTGGTGGAAGCAGAACCCAATTCAGGTACCTCTATCCATCCTATCAAATTTGGCCAGCTTATCAAAAAATTGAATATTAAAAACATCCTACAAGATGGCTTAAAGAGAGTTGGGAGGAATCGGGTATCAGTCGAATTTAAAGGCCTTGAAGATGCCAATGCATTTATTGATAACTCTTCTTTAAAAGACAAAGGATACTCAATATTGATCCCCACATTTAATATTACTAGGATGGGTGTGGTTAGAGGTGTCCCGACTGATTGGTCAGACTTAGATGTTCTTGACAACTTAAAGTCCCCTTCTTGTAACATATTGAGGGTTCGCAGGTTAAACCGTAAAGTTATCAATGACGGTAAACCAGAATGGGTTCCCACTGCAAGTGTTGTTCTCACATTTGACGGTCAGACACTCCCAGCCCGTGTATTTTGCTGCTTCAACTCCCTTCCTGTCGAAATTTATAATTTTCCCACAGTCCAGTGTTTTGGATGTTGCAAATTTGGTCATACTAAAACCCAATGTTGCTCCAAACCTCGGTGTTACCGCTGCGGTGGGGATCACTTTGGTGAAAGCTGCTCGTCTGAAGTAACCCAATGCTTTTATTGCGAAGGTAATCATCCTGCAAACAGCCGCCAATGTCCAGAACACATTAGGCAGAGGAACATCAAGGCCTTTATGGCAGAAAATAACATTCCATATTTTGAGGCAGCAAAGAACTTTCCTTCTTCGTATCGATCCTTTGCAGATGTTACATCTTCCGCTCCTGTACCGTCACACCCCAACCCTCCTCTTACTTTTTCTACTAATAATTCCTCCCTCATCCGCCCTTCTATTCGCTCATATAGAAAAACCGTTCCTCTCACACCTAAGGTTCATACCACCCTTTCTCCTGGCTATGACCATAGGGCTCATCAGGACATTATCAATAACTATACTTTTCCATCTTCCGCTAATGGCTGTGCATTAGTCAACAAATCTCCCAATGATAATGATTCAACCCTAGAAACTATTATAATTTTATTAACCTCCCTACTATCAAATCTGACTTTACCAGACCACGTTGCCGAAAAATTAGTTAGCATAATTCAATCCCACAAAATTCCATCTCCTGCAGTGGAACACCAGGAGCGTCGTTCCTAAAAAACATGAAATTGTCCACTTAATAAACTTGTATAATCCAGCAATTTTTGCCATATATGAGACGTGGCTCACTCCACGTCTCAACTTTAATATTCCTAATTATAGCATATTCCGTGATGACCGTTCTGATGGTTATGGCGGGGCTGCTATTTTAGTTAATAATGTCTTCTCTTGCTCCCTTCTCTTACCTCCTCATGGTGATGAAATTAGTGCTGCAGGTGTAAATATTCTGGGCATTAATTTTGTTTCTATCTATATCCCTTCCCCCAATCTCTCTTGTTTTAATTTCATTAGGTTACTATGTTCTTCCTTTAATCCAATTATCTTGCAAAAAAAAACTAGAAAGAGGTCATTTTGTTGATTGTAAAGAAAATAAAAGTCTATAAAGATAAAAACAGCACTTGCACTTGCACTTTTATTTGCACTTGATTGAGCCCTATCCCACATATATATGTGAATACCAGCAGGGTTCAATAAGAATTAGTTTGTACAAAACGTACCAAGTACGTCATTATCGACTAATTAAAACAGATCCTAACCATCCCTTAAAAATGTCATTGAGTCTAATAAAGGTAATATACCAGGGCCGTCGCATAACGCTCTTGCGAAATCTCCCATTACTATTCCAGAAGGTATGCAGGGTCCACAGAAATAATGGGACAGGAATTACCTTCTACTTCGACAATAAAGGTTGAATGAGACCATTTAAAAACAGCGAACACAATGGCTAATGCTCAATGGCTGAACTCTAGAAAATATTTTAAAAATACAATAGAAAATGTACTTTCCGCACTGAAGCACTCAAGGTCAACGTCACCCAAGGAAAATGAGATCAACATGTCACTGATACCCAAAACTGTATGGATTCAGGCTTAATAACGCTCAAGGCAGCAATCTCAATGTTAATGGAAAATGCTAAGGAGAAGAGGACCAGATGCAACTAATAAAAACGACTCTGGTAAAATTATGGCAGATATTTTTATAAACACTCAATCGCTAGAAATCCATTTGTCGAACCTGGATAAGGGTATTAAATTTACTTTGGAAATAACAGATTCGGACAAATAGAGCTAAACTAAATGAACAGGTCAAGGATACCAAAAACAAAAAAGGCTCACTTAAAACACCTGGAAAATGGGAAATAAGAGGAAAACCTCTGACTAAAAAGTTAATGAGGGAAACTGGCGGAACCCCCCTGTAGTGACCAGACAGGTGGACTTTCTTCTCGGAGAAAATTTACCAGTGTCAGGTTCAAATCTAATAGACCATTACAAGGCCCATCGGCCCAACGGCCATCACGGACTTCAGTAGAACCAATGGCTCAAAAAAAATACCGTCCTGCGTAGAGGAAGTAAATAAGGTAAATTATACAACAAGTAGACTGGCACTTATTATAGACATGTGGAAATTTCCACAGATGATTTTATCTTCAAATTCAAGAGCCAATTCTTCCAAACTGGTTCCATCTTATGATTTTTTTGTAGACTTAATCCCATTAGAAAAACTTAATCACTATGAAGGATGTCTCAAGAAATTGGTATATTTTGTAGACATGCTACGAATAGTGAATTGGCCGAATACCGAATATTCGGCAACGCTGTCGGCCGAAGCGCCGAATATTCGGCGTGAAGTAATAAGTAACAAGCTGTTTTTCTCGTTGCGTTCGTACAGCAGGAGGACGTGGAGAAGAATGCTGTGACAAACGAGTTGGATTTTTATTTGAAAACAACCTTTCGAAATTTGCAAAAGTTTATCTATCTTCGCCGGGTAGTAGCGTTTATAGTGAGAGGTTATTTTCTGAGGCTTGTAACGTTTACGTTGAAAAGCCCAATCGTTTGCTACCAAAAAAGCTGGAAAGCTCGTTTTTAAGTTAAGGTAAGTTGTGATACCACTGATAAATTTTAACTACTAAATGTTGTAATTTGGAAATAAATACACAATTGTGAGTAAACTAACGTGTCTTTTTTACATGATTTGCTATTCGGTATTCGCAAAAAAGTAGCCAAATTGGTGGTTGTAATTAAATAATGAATGGACTGGTCGCACTTGTTATTGAAAAACTAGCATAATATAATTATAGAATAATCTGTTTCGATATGTCAAAACTAATGTCAATGTCAATATGTCAGAGGAAAAAAAAGATTGTGAAAAAGGCTAGCACGTGTGTAATCATGTAATGTCCAGGACCATTAAAAGGAATTATAATTAAAGTGTTTTTTAACTATAACTAATCTAATTCAAGTAATAAAATGTAAAATTAAAATAATCGTATTAGTATGTTGGTAAAGAAAGAAATGTACAATTGGCGAATACCGAATAATTGCCGAATATTCGTGGCATCTCTAATATTTTGTTACAATAAATAAATAAGACATATTTAATTCTAACAGTGCTGAATTATTACTTATTATAATGATTATTCTATACTCTGTAGTATAAGTAATAAATAAAAATATCACTAAAATCTTCGTTTTATTTATCAGGTCAAGGGCCCAGTATGCCTAAATATTAAAAATGTAAAAAATTATTTCAGTGTATTGTTTTTGAAATTGCATATAAGCTCACTGCATACCGACGGCACACTGATTTTTCAAGAAAATCATGGGTTCAAATAAAAATATGACCCTAATTAAAGGTAGGAAAGATAATTTAATTGAAAAATTTAATAGGTAAGGTTCTTAGAACATGAAGATCTTTGGGAATGCGTATCGGGCGTGTCGATCCGAACAAAGACTTGGTGGATCCCATCAATTACGTTCAAGAGGCTATTAATGCTAAGGAAGTATGGAATAAGCTCCGTAAAGCCTTTGATGACTCGAGCTTGACACGTCGGGTACTTCGGGACCTTATAACGACTACACTTGAAAATTGTCATAGTATCTAAGACTATATAAACAAAATTATGACAAGGCGCACAAGCTTCGGAACATCGGATTCAAGGTCGACGAGGCCTGGCACGTTATTACTATCTGGACTCCTTAATGAACATAGGCCTGTGATCATGGCTATAGAAAGCTCTGATGTAGCTATAACAACAGATTTAATAAGAAATAAACTGTTACAGTAAGTCAAAAACCGTGATGCATTTATTTTGAGTTAAATAAGTATATTTGGCAATCGTTCAAACAGAATAAGTGATACATAAATAATGAAAGGCCAATTCAGAAAACTTGGCTTTAATTAGCTAAAGAAATAAGCATATTTTACATTAAAAGATAGTTGACAGTTAATGGATTCATTCCATAGAGTATAGATGAGACGACCATAAAGAAGGCCCAAATAAATGAGTTTACATATCAAGGAGATTATATATCATTCTCCCCGTCTAAGGTTTCTTCACCGAGGACGTAGTCGTTGAGACGTTGTGGTAGCCTCCGAGTTCTTGTAGATCTCCTCACTTCTGTAGGTACTGCATTTTGCGGTGGAGTTCTAAAAACCTCTTCCTCATTCAAAGTATCGGGTTGCACTGAGTTTTGGAGATCTACGTCGGTAGTTCCGTTTTCTAGGGTAGAATCAGCATCGTTTGAGGATAAAGGAAGTGGCGCTAAATGCCTGTTGGACACAGCCGACTCCTGACCGTTACGTCTTCGAACGTAGGAGTAGCTGGGGTTACTCTGCAGTAGTTCTACTTCCTCGACGTAAGGGTCTGTTTTCGATCGCACAAA
>JADANM010000147.1:4721705-4762271 GCA_026213755.1 Eurema hecabe | reverse complement strand
TATATTTCTTTATTTTAAGACATACTTTGAATCCAATTTTGGAGTTTATTAGCTTTTTGAACAAGTGTATTTTTATGTTTATAAAAAAAATTGTTATGATTCATTTTATTATTTATTCCTCCATGTTTAAACTATTGTTAAGCTTAACGATGAATGTCATCAATGTTAGAGAAAGTATATTGAAATTGTTGCTTTGTAGAGATCTATTGTATGTTGTATGAAAATAAAGTATAATATATCATCAACCTTCTTTTTTTCTTGACTTTACACATAATGAAAATAAATTTTCCGAGTCACAAAAATTTCATGGTGTTTGGTTAGGTGTGCTAACTGCAGTTATTATATCATTACATAGTATAAAACAAAGTCGCTATCGCTGTCTGTCTGTTCCTATGTATGCTTAGATCTTTAAAACTACGCAACGGATTTTAAAACAGGTTATTTTAATAGATAGAGTGATTCTTAAGGAAGGTTTATATGTATAATACATGCATAATTTAGTAGAGAAAGACTGATAAATTTAGAGGTTTCTAATGTGATTTAAATAGAACGTGTTTTTGCGCGTATAATGCAAACGCTGGCTAAACCCTACGAGAGAGACCAAAATATTATACTACAGTATTGTCTACCTTAAAAAGTTCTACAAAAAAGTCCGCGACGGCATATGTCTATCTCTTAGGGATAACCCACCATATCCTTTTTTAATCCTTTACTAATAAATGGTTATTTACGAAGTGATTTTTAACAATACAGCATTAATCCTTATCCAATTAAGTATCTTAAATAAGTTGTGCATTTATTATCGATCAATATACTTTTTTCAGCATGTAATTTATCTGAATAGTTCCAAAGATATTACAAATTTAAAATGTAGGGACGTAGTTGTTGCGGCGCCGCGGGTCAGGTTGATAAAAAAGCTGTGAACGTTGTGTAGTTGCAACCCGTGCAAAGCAGGTTCGGGTCGCTAGTTTTTCTATAAAAGCTTACAAAAACTTTTGTTTTTGTATATGAATACCCGTAGTTCCTATCGTGGGGTATCTGGGTAGTGAAGATCGCGAGTTTCTGGCTTACGCAAGCTTGTATAGTTTATACTCTCCATACTTGACATAAGTTCTTTCATAACCTTCCATTATATAAATAAAACACGCATTAGAATTCAGTAAAAATGTATTTTCATAGATCACTTTTAACAATTATAGTCACATAGCCAGTTAGTACAACAAATCAGTTTTCATTCATTATCTATCTTACTTTTAAAACAGCACGATGTTTCGATGAAAGAAGTCATTTATAACATTGATATATACAGACGAAGGTTGACAATAAGGAACCAGTCCGATAAAATTATTATGAATGTATTCTTATATGTAGAATGTTTAATGATTTTGTTAAGAGTTTATTTTGGTTTCCTCCCCCTTCCGCCGCCAGTCTTAGCTTTTTTGTTTGCATTCTTTTTCTCTTCTTCAGCCTTTCGTTTAGGATTCGGCGTCGTTGATAATACCTATACAAATATTATATAAAGTTTTAAATGTTTGTCATAGAATAATACCTCTTCTTTTCTTATTCATTAATATTTTTCGAGGAATTGTTTACATATGTATTTCAATTGAAAAAGTAATTTTAATGGAGATATAAAGAAAAAAAGACAACTAATATATATTCTCTACTAACATACATTACAAAATAGATAAAAATGATGATAGTTACTTATTACAGGGCAAGGGTTTAGTAAATTTATATATCATATAGTTACCTTGAAGAAACCATCAAGTCTTCCCTGTGTGGTTCCCGAGCGGGCTTTTAATAGTTTTTTAGCGCCATTCCTAACTCTTTCCTCATTAAACTGCTTGTCTCCGCACAGGAACTTCACTAGACCATCTTCATCTGGGTCTGTCCACTTCAACTGAAATAATGGTAATGTATTTTAGGGAATAATATTTAGACCTGTGCAATCTATATATATAAAAGGAGAAACTGACTGACTGACTGACATATCAACGCACAGCCTAAACGGCTACACGTAGGCGCTTGAAATTAGGAAGGGATGTAGCTTAGGTATCGTAGAGGTGTACTAAGAAGGGAATTCCCGAAATTCCCACGGGAGCGGGAATTAGTAGGAAAATCCTTTTGTATGAAAAATCTAAACGTAGTAATAAGGAGATACTTAAAATTTGGCAAGCAGGTGGTACCTTGGTAAACTTAAAAGTTATTTGCAAAAGGATATTGCAAAATTCCCACGGGAACGGGAGAAACCCGATAAAAACATTTGTATGAATAAATCTAGGAAAAAATGTATAATAAGGGAGAGAAGGGGGGTCAAAATTAATATGAAAATCCACGCGGTCGAAGTCGCGGGCAACAGCTAGTAGTATAAAATAAATAAATAAAAAAAACCGGTAGTAGTATAAAGTACCTCAATTTAAAATGAAAAAAAGCTAGTAGTATATAGTACCTCAATTTTTTTGAAGAAAACTTTTGAGTGGGTGAAAATTGATGAATATAGTGTTCATTGTAAGTTGCTATCATTCATGTAAATACTAAAATAAAATGTATATAAAGAATATTTGAGCTACAATCTTATATAGAGATTAGAGATATCAAATTACCTCCAACTGACTGGCATCTGTCACCTCTGGCTCTAAGAACAATCGCCTAGCATTACTGTAGTCCCAATTTTCTGGCGGCTGATATTTGTTAGTATCTATGTTTTTGAGCACTTCTTCCAAAGACCGATGTTGTTTGATCAGCTCGATGGCACGTTTTGGCCCAATGCCCCGTATAGACCCGCAGTAGTCACAGCCAAGGAGTATGCAGAGGTCGATAAACTGAAATATGAAGAATATTAATATTTTTAGTAAATTATTTGTCAAAGGCGATAGATTCTGCAAGCTTCAAGGGGCAAAATTGACCCCATAGTAACATGTGACTTAGAAAACATTAAAGTATATGTAGCTGAATGTGGTGATGAAACCACCTGATATGGAGTGCTATAATTTAAAATAGGACTTTTATTATTGAATATTGCCTTTAGGTAAAATAATAAAAAGGAAATAATGTCAAACCTCTGTGAATATCATAAAATACCTCATTGTGCTGAAGTTCTAGTCCACTCAGCACTTGGTCAAGATGAAACTCTTGTACTGGCATTTTGCGAGCTTCCGAGAAGGTAAGGTGCCTCAACAGGACATTGGCTCCGAATGTCAATGCATCCATATCCTCCGTTGCTACTGCATATACCTTGCCTGATTTTACCTAGAAATATATTTCTTTTTAAAAAAATAAGTTGGTAAAGTTTGAAAATTTAGGTAATTAACACTATACATGCTTACAGTATTATTTTTGCTTACAGATGTTATTCAACTCAGAGTTATTTCTTTAATTATACTTGAATATCATTTGGCATATAGTACATAAAATTCTATAATAGTTATATAATGAAATACTAACCATAGCAGCACACTGTGCTTCCGCCTCACAGGGAGCCTCCACAACAGGGACGCCCATCAACTTGAGCAATTCACGAGCCTCCTCACCATGCTGTTTAGTTACTTTCACCAGACGGCGGTTAAACTTCTCCATAGATGCCTGGTCACCTAGCCAGAGAAATTTAAATTACAATTATTTTAACTCATTAAAACAAACTTATAAATAGTACTAAAAATATAGTTGAATTTTGTATATTGTCTATGAAATTTAAAGGATTAGTTAAATTTTATTCATGATTATAGTGCATTTTTAGTGTTTGAAAACCATATGGAAGACATTATGAAAAATGTACCAGCTTCTGTAGCTTTCTGAAGTTCCTTTTCAGCCTCTTCTCGTCTTTCTGCACGTTTGTTTAGCTGATGTGACTTCATATCTGGTGGTTTGCCGTCAAACACGTATACTGGCTTTATACCATTCTCAACTAGTCTGATAGTTCTGTAAAATGTTCCCATGAGATGTGATGTTGTTTCTCCATCCACGGATGTCAGTTGAGCCCCTTTAATTATTAATGAGTGTCTATAAACATTGATTATCAAATACACACATTATTTTTGTGAAACTTACTCGATACGCGATCTTACCTTCGCTCCGTACGGCAATTAAAAATTGATACAAGCTCATAGAAGCATCGATAGCTACTTTTCGGCCTGTAAATAAATATTTAATAAAAATTCATACATAATAAAAACGCTAATGTAAGAAAACATTTATACTACAAAACATACCAAAATAATTTTTTATTTCCATTTCTTTGACAGCATGGGGTGCGATGTCCGCTATTAACTTGGATAAACCAATAATACCCATCTTGATTTAGTTTCTTAATTGATTATTGTCAAGTGTTTTACTCTATTATCGTTAATATTTTAATTTTTTTATTAAGTTGCAGACATGTTAACCATACTGAAACTGACATATGAAATCTGGCGGGAAATTTACATTTGACAACTACATAACAAGAGCTTAGCAGACTTATAATAATATACACTACATTGTAACATTTTTAAATTTTTAAGATTTTTTACTTCAAGAAACCTGCGTTTTAACAACGTATTTTAATGTAAAATTATATTAATTAAGAATACGTTTTGTATTTGAGCTATTGATGTAAAATACCTGATCAATCTTGTTAGGTTCTTATACTTTTATGATATCCCTCAATCCTTCCTCGCTCAAACAACTATAGCTGGAAAATAGAAATATTCAACATTTTATGGATATTTGTACTGACTACATCGACAATATTTTATATATTATCTTTCAAACACATTGCGCCCTGTGCAATTGACAATGCGTTATGTATAGTTGGCTATTATAATACCTATAATAGATATGTTATACCCATAAAAATCGCAGTGTACCGCACAGCAGCGGCAGCACCAATGATATTATGTAATAGATATGTTACACCCATACAAATGAACCGAAAAAAGTGTTCCGCACAGGAGCGTCAGCACACATACATCAGTCGAAACGACAAGAAAGAGATAAATGATAAAACCAACAAGAGAAAAAGGGACAGTAAGTTTTATCAGTTGCGCGTGAAAGCACCGGCAAGCAATCACCTAAAGGCAAGATGTCCTAATTGTTTTTGCGTCTTCAAAATTTTGCGCTTATAACATATTATCAATTCAATATAATATCATTGATAGTAGGTGAAACATTTTTAGGATTTGGTTTTAAATTATATGATAACATGCATGATAAATGCAACAAAAAAAAACCAATACATTTCGAATTTCCTTTATTAACATTGATTACAACAGACTATACAACAGTTATTACATTTTACATGGGACGGCAAATACAATTATTACATTAACTAAAATAAACTTCACAAAACACCGTCAACTACAAAATATAAAAATAAGTTTTTGGTTACAATTTGGCAACTTAATGCTTATGCCCTATACTTTTACAAAATCGAGAATATTCATTATTTTTTCTTTAAATAATTATCAACAGTTTAGTAACGATATAGAGCATTGCAAGTCCAATTAAATTTGTACATCATAATATATTGAAGCAATATTTGTTTCTACAAAGCTTAAATACTAATTTGGCTTACTTAATAAAGAGAAAGAAAAACTATTTAACGCTGAATTAGAAACGTTAAAAATATTTACTTAGTTGAAAAATATAGAACAGATTTTTAATTAATTGAATTGAGGAAATCAGATTATCTTAGGGAAGAATAAGGTACAAGGTTAAGTAAGCCATTATTTTACTACATCATATAGGTTCTTTATATATACAAAATCTATCACATACTGTTACCAACAATTTGAGCACATCATAAAACGTTTAAACATAATCATTAACTAAGTACATTTAATTCATTTACTCCAGAAGAATTTTCTTTGGATATAATAATTTCTAAATATTTAACAAAATATATTAAATTCAGCGACATTCATACATTTTCTGTCAAGACTTTGAAAAATTAGTTTAAATATTTATTTCCACAACATTCAATTACATTTATATATTTTTCTATTATGCGACTTTGGTATTATAAGAACGAATAGAAAATAATTTAATAATATCTTGAAGTATGAGACATCAAATATTTATACAATTTGAAAGCTTTAATTACTTTACAAAATATTATCTCAACTAACACATGTCTTAAAAACTATGAAAATATATATACTTGAAAATTATACATACTGGACCAGCCTAGTTAAATATTAATTGTAATATATCATCGTTCATTTTATATAATTAAAGTTTAAACTTACCTACGAAAATTTGACTTCAACAGAATGGTTCAATACAATATATACACCCTGCTTTTCATGTCTTAGATGTAAACCATTCTTCCATAAGTAATAAAAAATCAATAGAAATATTTTTACAATAAGAACATATCTAATGTTTCCTTACACCTAGAATAATTATTTGTCAAATTACACATAGCCCTTAATATTTGGCACAAATTTGTTGAAATTAAATTATAATTATAAAAATAAATTAATACTTAGATTCGAATACTATATAATGTCAAAGAAAAATAAATGAATTCTCGCTATATCATGTTTGAAGATTAAATTCATAGGAAAATAATTATCTTTGAATTATTATTGAATTTGTGCTCAATCATTAACAGTGACATTGCAATCATTATTATTTTTAGATGACTATAAAGGATTGTTCTAGATTTGTCTTTTATCTACCCAGTGCTACTGACCTGAGTTGCCAGGTGAAAAATGAAGACAGCATCACTATAATATATCACATTAGACATATGACTATTGTTATGTCATATATGTATCACCTATATAAGAAAAAAATCTACTTTGGGTAATCGCTAGTTCCATATAATTATTTATTAACAGATTTTCAAGCCGCTACTTCTAATGCTTCTAAAACAATTTTTAAACATAGAACATTTGGAATTTGGCTAATACTTGAAATAAAATAACAGTTGTCTCATTTTGGTTTTCGATATTGCAATCACCTTGACCGTGCCGTTTGCTTTGCCGTTCTATTCAGTTATCGTATTCTGAAACAGTAAAATGTGACTTAATTTTGTATTAAAATCTATATGATATTTGTCTTCATGCGTTGAATATGTATATATATATTTTTTTCATAATAGTATTATTTTTATGTATGACAGTATATGTGTATGTTTCGGCTGGCGTTTTACAAAGGTTACCCAAAGGTAAGCTATAATTTTCGCCGCAACTTTGTCGTCAATTGTAGTGCCACGTGAGGTGTGGCAGTGGAGAACAATAACTGTACGTTCGAATCAATCAGTACGTGCGCCCGTATTCATGTACATGTCATTACCTATGAGACGTATACGTAGATAAGTGTGTTCCACGTACGTCTGTGTGCTTGCCTGCCTGTCTATGCGTCTGTGTGCGTATGTGTCTGTCTGTCTGTGTCTGTGTGCGTGCGTCCCTGTCTGTCCGCACGTGTGTGCGTGTCTGTCCGTATATGTGTCTGTGTGTGTGTGTGTACGTGCGTGTGCGAGCTTGTAGGGGTGATGAGTGTGTGTTTGTGAGCGAGTGCGAGCTTGTAGGGGACATGTGTACATGTAAATGTGCACGTGTGTGTGCGTGTGTAGTTACCAGCGAGCGGCACAGCGTGGAGGGGTGTCAGGGCGCGGCGAGCAGCGCGCAGGCGCGGCAGGCTGCCATCTCGGCGCTGTAGCGCTCCACCTGGAAGCACGCGCTGGCCACGCCGTACTGCGTGCGCGCCAGCGCCTGGCACCGCGACAGCACCGCCTCCCAGTCCGCCAGATCATCTGTATATTATGTATTTTTACTAAATTGTTTTTTATATTCTAAACATGACATAATTTTATTTTAAGCTTGCTACTAAGTATTTACAATAAAATATGCCAACAAAAATAAATAATAAAATAATTAAAAACGCATTATCTAATTTAATTAACCACAACGAGCATCTAGCAAGGGTATTAATAATTTTACAATAACAATTATAAACATTAAAGCTTCACCGATTTAACTTCACGAACGTTATCTTTATAATTTTAGTAGATATATTTTTAAGCTTTTATATTACAATATGGCTTTTAAGAAAAACTTTACTTTTAAAAAAATGTGTGTATGTATGAAACGCACCGATAGCCACGTGCGCGGTGAGCACGACGTGGTGCGTGGAGAGCGCCCACGCGTGCACCGAGTGCACGTGCCGCACGCCGCTCAGCGCCGACAGGGCGCTCACGCATTCTCGGTACCTAATAATAAATTTAGAACAAAAAGCCTTATAAATTTATACATTTAGTAATTTTCTAGTAGCGGCCATCTTGGACGGAAAAATATTACCCGTCTTTTTTCAGACGGCAGCCATATTGGACCGATAGACATTTTCTATAGCTAAGATAGTCAATATAGAATATACGAAACAGTAGAATAGGAAAGAGGATAGTTTACTTGAAATGTATATTTTCGAGGTGTCATAACACTTTGTTATTATTATGTATTATAACCTATCCTTTTGCAACACCAGCGTAAACCCTCTGTTATCTTGTAAAAGTTTTGCATCAATGAACTACAAATTAATATATTCTTTATAAAAAGCATAGATTACCTAAAGTCTGGCGGCACGGCTTGCATGAGCATAGACAACGCGTCGCGGACGACGCGCGCTGACGTCAGCAGCACGAGCACGCTGAACACGAACGTGCAGATCGGGTCTATCACTTTCGCTTCTGGCTGGAAATAACATTACTTTTTAGTTTTTTGTAACAATAAAAAAAATACAAAAACAAGCAGACGCAGAAAAGGAGGCAGATGTAAACTAAAAAGCAAAAAATAAATTTACTTCATTTAAAATTTATATAGCATATACAAATGATTAAATAATTATTCTATAATTTTTAAACCTCCTTTTTGAAGTCTGTTAAAAAAAAAGGTTTTAACCATAGGTTAAATATTTAGTTGCAGTTCAAAATGTCCAACTAAAAAAAATTCCTTTTAAAAATAAAATGTTGACTTACGTAAAATTTAATTATAATTGCAGCTAGCAACACTCCACAACTCTGTATGAGATCGCCTATCACGTGGATTAGTGCTGCACGGAGATTTATATTTCTGGAACAACAGTAAAATAATAGTTAACCTATGTGGATATTATTACGCAGTGTGTATATTCCTGATAGGGTCTATCTGTGTCTATCGTTCGACAAAAAATGCGTATAAAAAGAGATTAATTAATTAAACATCTTCTAACTATTATTAATTAAGTACATTCAAAACTCGCGTGCATTTCCGTAGTATTAGTTGATCGTTCGTATTTATGAACGAAAATGCATCTTTCACAATAATATATCTACAATGTATTAAAAATCACCTTTGCGCAGCGCCAATGATAGCAGTATCAGCGGCCGCTAGATCCTTCAAGCTGTAGTCACCGTTGGCTATGTTGCCGTTCGCATGTTTGTCTCTTCTGCGGAACAAGCGGAACCTTTTCGGTGACGCTGGTTGTGCGTGTGCGTGCGCGTGCGCGTGCGCGTGCCCGCACGCCGCGCCGCCGTGAGAGTGGTGATGAGCTGTCAATGTCAATTTATTTATTAGTTCATACTATAAGTTCTTTATACCATTCAACTCTAACAAGAAAAATTGGGAAAGAATTTATATACCAATAGAAAATATAACAGACTATAGCCCTATAATTTACTATTATACAGTATATTGCCTGGAAGAAATCAGTAAGTGATAAGGCCGCCTATTATAGATAAATTTGATTTATTTGTCTAATTTATAAGACTATTTTGTGTAAAAAAGGATAAATAAAATAAATAAATTAGTCTACAATGTATTAGCATTACATTTGAGTATAATGTTCTTTTTACTACAAAGTCTTTAATTCCCAAATTAAATAGATTATTAGGTACGAGACTTAATCCGCACGACTCACCAATATCAGAAGCGCAGCCGTGCAGCACGATGGCCAGCAGCACGTTGAAGGCGACGCCGCAGCCGGACACGATCATCATCATGTCCGGCTCGATGGAGTACTCGCCCGTGCGCACGCGCAGCGCCGCCACGTACACGAACACGCCCGTTAGCGCCCATATTAGGAGCACGGACGCCATTGCGCCGAGGACCTCTATAAAACATATTTAAAAATAATTAATTGGTTGAAATATGGAGTAGAAGGTGTCTATGTTAAAGAATTAACTATTTTGAAAGCTTCTAATCATTACATAGTATAAAACGAAATCGCTTTCTTCTCTGTCCCTATGTATGCTTAGTTTTAAAACTGCGCAACCGATTTTTATGCGGTTTTTTATCAGATAGAGCGATAAATACGGACAAAACCGCGGAGCGCGGTAGTATCAAATAAATATAACGATTTGAAATTTGGGTTCATTTGAAACTAAGTATCGTCACACGATTTTAATTATCATATCGTTCATATCCGAATAAAATGTTAAACGGGCGAGGCTTATAAATTATGCCTATGTGGATGCCCATCTACACCCATTCAGTAGATTTAGAGACAACCTAAAAACCTCTAAAATATTGGTTTAGTTATGTGCACTAAATACCATACCACAAATTAAATAACCACATATGAATTATGAGCTTTAAGATAAGACATATCAGCTCTCCAATATTACATAATTAACCGTATACTTCGTGTGCTATCAGTAGCATTGTAAGATCAAAATCGCTGCTTAGCATATGCGTATCATCAGCATAGAGCAATTACCCGCTCTCCTGTATCCATAAGACATGTTGGCTGTAGGCGGTCGGTTCGCGCATCTGAAGGCCAGCAGAGCTAGGGCAAATCCCCCGCAGTCGCTCAGCATATGCGCAGCATCGCTCATAACAGACAAGCTGCCCGCTAAATAGCCTCCGACCAGCTCGCATATCTGGATCAAAAACCACATGACGTCACACAAACCTTATCCATTAATAAAATGATTATTACGATTTAATCATTGTTTTATCAGCAACAGCATTATTATCACGCTTTTGTATTATTTTTATTAAATTCCAATATAATTTACTGATAAGATAAATTTGCAAATAAAACTAAATGTATTGCGTTTAATTGCGATTAAGTTCTACAACTCTATACACGTATATTATAAATTACTTTTAAGATAAGATTCGAACTTTTTACCTATATATTAAAAGAGAGAAAATGCCATACTTAAAGGAAAATAGATTGAAAATGAGACACGGGTTGGTTATAATAAAAATTCTCAAACACTTAAGAAACCCGGAACCTTGCAATTTTCTATAGAACCAGATGAGTGCTTGAGACAAATGACCCCTGAGGATTAGCTGTTTTTTATTAAAAAGATCTTCCATTACACCAGTAGCATAAGAACACTCTCACGATATTTATTTGATGACTACAAATCGACGTACACAAAGAAACAAGTTGTCTTTTGAATTTTTTATTTTACGTAATTAGACTTTTTAAGTTTATGCAAGTTTTGTTAAAAAGGCCACTGTCACCTACGTATAAATGTCCTATAAAATCTATAATATGTTCTCACCATAAACACGAAGCATAGTAATAAAGCAGCTAGCAACTGCGGCACCGCGCTGGGGGGTTCTGGCCTCTTCCAATGACAATGTTCTTCGGCCTCTGCCGTAGAGGCCACTGTCACCTCCGTGTAACTGTCCTGTAAAAAGAATAGACTTTAATTATTATCAGTGATTTTACTTCAGTTTTAGTTCATATTAAATCAAATACATTTTCGGTGACAAATCTGAAGACGTCTTACTAAACAATTTAATAATATTTTGTTTGCAGATATCAAATTTATATTTAATATAACCAAACATGATCTTAAAAAATATGATCACACCTTGGGAATTTTTGTTCGCATATTTACATACAATTTTCCTTGTATTAGCATGTATTTATTACCTTTATATATTAGTCGTGTTGACCGAAAATTTAATGTTCATTCGTCGTCATTTGTTAATGCGTTTACACAGTTACACATTTACATAATCATATTACATATACAGTGTTGAATCAAAACAAATATTTTACGTTGAAATAAAATACTGCATTGATATGTTATCTTTACTTTTATTTTAATGCGAGCATGTTACAAGTGAGATTTTAGGAGGATACTGGATCTGTTAAACCGAGTTTTGAAAGACTTACTAATAGAAAGCCACACGTGTCTCAAAATAATCTAATTAAATTGGCTACACGCGGTTGAAACACAAAATAGTATTTTAATATAATGTCTAATAATAAATGTCTCACAATTAAACGTAAGCACGTACGTAAATCATAACCCTATTTTTTCAAAGAGCAAATGCACAATTACGTATATCATTAGAAAAAAAAATAAAAATCTAACCTAAGAATACCAAAGACTTAAGTTTGCAGACAGTTTAAATCAGTATGAGAATGTAGGTTTAAAATGCGCACACTGCACCCATTTGCTAAACTTCAAAGTGCCTTCAAAATAAACTATCGGCAAACTATTAGCTCTTTGAAGATTTCGCACACTAAATAAGCACTAAATGAAGTATTAAAAGTCAAGCCTTATAAGGTTTATATAAAAATAACAATCCCGATTAACAATTGAATTAAAAAGTTGGCTATGCAGATTGATACATTACTCAACATACTCCATTCTAACGAAATTTAAGAAAATTTTGTTTGAGAAAATTATTGAATATTCCCCAACCTCCACACGTCTCCGCCGCAGTCAATGTAGCGTAAATAACTTGTTTATCGGGATCACATAAATCTGTCTAAGCTCTTGAGATAACCCGTTTGTTTGTAAATACAATGTCAGTACAACCAACAACACAAGTACATAATATATTAACACATTCAACATAACTATAAATCTAAATGTAAAACATTACTTCGCTTGAATTGCTCTTAGATTTATTTTGAAAATTACAAAAGATATGAATATTTTGTTTGGTCTTGTCACCACACCTATTTAAGGGTTACCTACTAACGTATTTTACATTTCCTTGGCAACACCGAAATCAAAAGTATTCTATGTTAAAACATTAACATCCGGGCTGTAATCTCTCAATCATATGAAAAAAATGCGCCACAAAGATACACTATTTCAATGTATTCTTACTAGAATCGCTCTGCCCCAGCTAGGGGATATAGGACCTTAAGTCAAAAAAAAGTTACTAGAATCGCAATAGAAACGAATCTTTATTAAATTATGTATAGTTTAAGTACATATTAAAATATCAAGTTATTTACGAGACAATCAAAGTTAGAACACTCGATGTGTAAAATGAGACATTGTTAATTTTCCTTTATAAACCGTGTTACTGAAATTGGATCTGGTACAATACAATGAATATTGGATATTAATTCCATTCGACACAGTTTTATTAGCGATCGTAAAACGAAAACAATCAGCTTTGTAATTTATGTTAAATTTGAGCGTTAAATGACCCAACTTCTCTAATTGTACGTTCTATTTAATTTTCAACCCTCGACGGGGGTGTCAGTTCGACCGACGTGCATCTGTATCTCCATAACACCTATTATATATTCAAAGACTACTTTCGGATAGCTATGATATGCATAACACCATTACTACATGGTATAAAACAAAACTGGTGTTGCTCTTACTATCAGGAGTTCGTCTAGCTCGTCTCACCACTTCATAGTATAAAAAAGTCGGTAGTAGTATAACGTTGCACGATTTTTTAACGAGCCGGCCCTATCCTGGTACTGTTTGCACGAAGTCGCGTTGGGCCAGTTAGTTAAAAAAATCGTCTTAGTCCACAGATCAAATGACTTGCGTTCAGATTCCATAAGTTCTCTAGTGATTTATGATAAAGATGGGTTGTTGAATGATTAAATATGATATGCATGGCATTTGAAAATGTGCGGCCTGTATTTTCAGATTTTTTAATTTACAAATCATTCTCGCAAAACAGAAAAATACTTTATTTTTTCTATTTTGTTTAATACATGTAACTTTTGTGAATGATTCACGATGACAATATTAAATACTATATTTACGTCGAAAGAGTTTGAGTGTTATACAATAGCTACACCATCAGTAAAACGTAATAAAAAAACTCTAGCCAGTGAATGGGTATCAGGCGTGTTGCATAACACTTATTTTTCGCCTTATTGCAACGATTCCAACGAATTTTACGCTCGAATACACAACCGTTAGTCTACGAGCGATCTATCTCCGGTCTCGTTACAAAATATAGGTACCTATATAATCTTTAAATAAAAAAAAAGTTCTAGAATATCTTGTAACTCAAAATTTAAGAAGTCCTTTTTCTATTCTAGACACATATATACACGTTTCGAACAGCACAATAAAATACGATTAACTACTTAGTCATTCTAATCAATCAAAGGAAAAGTCTACAATAAAAGGAATCATACATCACATAAAACACATTATAAAATGTAACCTACTTTTTACACACACTTCAACAGTTCTACTAACTTACACAGAGTACACTTAATAACAAAGAAAACCAAGTTTGTAAAATATTTCGATGTATACTAGAACACCCCACACAATAACCATAAGATCAGACCATCTCAAATACCATTAATACGAACAAATTCTTAAAATGTTGTTGCAAAACTTTTGCGTTATGGCAACGATTGTAACGATTTTTTCGCTCGACTAGTCAGCCGTTAGTCGTAACGGATTCTCTACGTTTTCGTTACAACAATGAACCTTTCTTTATAGTTTATAAAATCAGACCGTTGTTAACAGATCAAGTATCATATTATAGTATACATCTTATATCTGCGCCCCTCAGTTAAACCCGCATTGTTTAAGTTTCCGAGGCATACTGGGATAAAAAAGTATCCAAAATTTCAACCAAACCCAATTAGCTTTTTACATGAAATTGTCCAAATATTCGCATTTATAATATTAGTAAAGATTCACGCGATCTTAAATATAAACTATTAAATTATACTTAATAAAGTAAGTACGTTTAAATAAGGTAGTCTTAGTCAAAAGCCGCCACCAAAAAAGCTTTTCTGAATTAGACAAAGATTGCATAATAAGGATAGTTGAAACTTATTTACTCCTTCCTATTTACAATTGCGCTGTACTTAGCAAATGAAATGAATGTACGCGATATTTCAACCAGTAATGAGCTTGTACGATACACCTGCTGCATCTATTTTCTCCGTCCCATTTATTTCCGTAAGAAAATCGTTTTTTCGAAAAAACTTTTTCAGCTTAATTGCTTTCTTTACGATTAATTTTGTATAAAATCTGTATAAGTGGCTCAAAATTGCACGTATGAGGTTTGGTATCCGAAAAGATCTATAATAGAATATTCAATATGGATG
Organism: Eurema hecabe; assembly: GCA_026213755.1. Lineage (NCBI taxonomy): Eukaryota > Metazoa > Arthropoda > Insecta > Lepidoptera > Pieridae > Terias > Terias hecabe. The sequence continues at coordinate 4,747,004 of JADANM010000147.1, read as the reverse complement.
GTGCAACCTTCTAGGGCTAGCATTGGAAAGCAAATTAACTCAAAAGAACCCACACGTATTTTTGCGTCTCTCATTAACCGGTTCCTGTAAACACGACTTCTTTGCAGCTTAATTGCTCCCGTTTCCGCAATTTTACCGTGCGTTTGACAGCAAATAAATTAGATTGAGTGTCACGGAGTCTCAATATACAAAACAACCAAGAAGCATGGAACTCTACTTCCTAGTTACTTCTTTACTTCTACTCAAATCAAAGCTAAGCTACGCTCGGTACACAGATAAGCATTCTTTCATTTCATTTCGAGATCGTTCATTTGGGGGCGAAAAAAACAACTGTTCCATCCTAATTGCCTTGGTTCGCGCGATTTAACAGGCGTGTGCGATTGACAGCAGCTAAATTGGACGGGGTTTGTGATATTTCTATACATTGCTGCATTCTTATGTTAAGAATATAAAGGTGATCTATTGGTGACGAAACGCGACTTCATTCATACTGTACCTATACTGTAAACTTACGCCCTACCTTTTTTCTCCGTAATAGAACGATCCTAGAACTCCTCGAGTATAGAATCATCGTAATCGGTTCAACTGCTATTGAGTTATGGACTTAGCAACACATTTGGCTTGATTCATAGATAACGCGTCTTATACTTTTTGCTTTTAAAGTTGAATCAGCAAATACGAGTTACTTTTCATTATAAGATTGCAGTACTTAAATATGTAATGGTTCTTTCATTTTCCTTTTACTATTTTTGTAAGAAACAGCTTTTCTTTACAATCTAAATAAATGAAGTCTAGACTTTAGAAGCATAGCAAGCAAATGAATGCTTAAATTGTCCTCGCAACTCGCAAGGGCAACCTTGTATAGGATAATTTAAGCAGTTGTCGCTTCGTGTCTTGCAGATATTTACATATATTTGTTTGAAAAATACGACTTATAATCAACATATTATGTTATGAGGATAATATAAAAAATATTATGACCTGTTATTTTCAATAGATTTCAAAAACGGGAGATTCCCAAAGTCAACCATAGTTATAGTTTTATGACTTTTTGATTACTTCATCGGTTTATGGAATATTGGAAACAAGATGTAGTCTTACAATATGGAAACCAGATTCTGATGATTATTTCAGCAAAATCGCGGGCATCCTTATATCATAGCCAGTTTTTTTAATGGTCTTGTTGAAAGACATTTATTTCCTACTAATGAATGTATGGTATTGACGGTGTTTTCGAATCTTTCATATAGAAGGATAAATTTCTATTTATCCTTCTATGTAACCGACTCTCTGTAGACTTCTGTCTACAGAGAGTCTGGACCAGCTTAATATCCTAAGAAAAATAATCAAAAACACATTTCACTTTTTTTTAAATTGTCAAAGCTTACCTAATTGTGTAAAGTTTGTAATAATATCTACCGATCTTTCTTAGTGATATTAATAAATATCTTAAAGGCACAACAAACCTTATTTAAATGCCATGACCTTTAGGAGGATGTTCGGCTATTTTCGATTTCCGTTTGCATCCAATTTACGTAATAGGCACTTAAGTTTAAATCCATTGTCCCTATCTAGTCTTGTTGGCTTAAAACCTTTCTATTTTTATTTTATTATATTAATGATGGTTTGGTAGGAGAGGAGGTTCACTTTATAGTAAGCAACCTCCTCCGTCCATCAACGGAAAAGGGAAAGGATTTGTTAAAAAAGGGAATAAAGGATAAGATAAAGCTTGGTGGGTAGGAAAAACGGACCTCGGGTGCTCCCACTATTGAAAGAAACGCAAAGACATTTCTGATGAGATGCCATTACTTTATTCTATTATTATTATTATTTGTCTGTTTTCTGCTGAACGATGGTACCACAACGAGCTAGCCATCCTTATACCTATATCCTAACGGCATAGCCCTACCACCTTGAAAATCTTATCTGCTTTTTTCTGATACAAAAATATGTAATTATATCGTTCGAACATCCTTTTCATTTGAAAATATTACTTTTTTAAAAAGCAATTACAAGTTTTGCATCAGTTCTCTGCGGAAACTACACTCTGAAACTGTTTTGTAATACGTAGGTACTATTCAAAGTGTTACTCTATATTCGACTTTGGCTATAACAAAAACATCTGCAATACGAACATTTTGGCTCTCATTCATTTTTTGTTCAGTTGATTCGGGTATGAATTTTGGAATATTCAAACTTTTAACAATGCTGTACATTTCAAATACGCTTTTGTTATCTGTTGTGTTGTTGTTTCACGAATAACAGTTCACATAAGCAATATAATTTCGAAAAATAAAACACGATTTTATTTGTTATACTACTTGTGCCAGCGACTTCGCCCGCGTAGAAAAGTGACTTTGGGCAGCATTTTTGAAAATGCCTAACCCGCGCCATCAAACGTTCAGCAAGTTCAACGTGATTCTTTTTATTGCCATAACTTATTTATTTATCAACCGATTGACATGAATTAAACACTAAATGTTAAGTGAAGCTTACCACAATATATCATTGAAAACCCCATCTAGATAGGATAAGCCGTTTCTGAGATTAGCGTGCACAAACAAACAGACAAACAGACAAAAATTTCATAAATCATTGTTTTGGGTTCTATTGCGTTTATAAAGGTCTCCTATAATATTTTTTCTCATATATCTTCCATGTATAGACAGCGAATCGTTACGTTTTTATTATATGTATAGATTTCAACGTTTTATTCTTGTATATTTAATGTTTCAACTATAGATAAGGCAACGGACTTATGTTTAAATCACCATTAATTAGCTTTTACATCTGAATCAATAAATGTACTAAATATTTATAAAATAAGTCTTCAAAACCTTTATCTAAATATCATTGTACCTCTCAAATACCTCAATTACCCTAACGACCTTATAGCATCACAGCAAAATTGCAATCTCATCGTATTATATGATTCTTAGATCGCAGTATCGTAAAAACCTGCCAGCGAAGGTTACCTTCAACGAGTTAGTTTTACCTTAAACCGCTTTACTGTTTCTATGCGCTTGTTAACATGGAACGCGCATTCGAGATCTGTTTTTTATTTGAAAAATTGTTACAATAATTCATACATTAAACAAAGAAGATAATTGTATAATTTTAAGGGCGGATATTACACATAAAAATATGACATTGCTCATATACCTAAACAAGCACAACCAGATCTAAGAGAAGTGTGAGTTTTTGTAACATAAATATGTATCAGAAATCTTAAGGCCGTTGTAACGTGCTAATAAGCGTCACCCATTCGTTTTTTTTAATTTCATGACGAGCAACTAAGCAGAAGGTTCGTCTCATCGTAATCGACCAACTCCGCCCATAAACAGTCGCAAAGTTCAACGTCTCACGAATTCGGTGCTGGTCTTTACAATCCTTTACTTTTCTTCCAAATGGAATAAGAGTTCATCCCTTATCATGGTCGGGAAAATAAACATCGGAATCCCACTCTCTATATTTTTCTCTACAATTCTGAGAATATGCTTCAACTCCACTTTTAAATAAATTGTGGACACCCATAGTACCTTTTCCTAATATTAATGTCTTCTAAAGGATAGCTATAAAACTAAGATGAAAAACGCAGCGTTTACTAGTCATCTAATTAAAAAATAATAAAAAATTCACGTTTCACGTTGAAGCGAGCGATTTTCTTTGCCTCATCTACCACGAAAAAAAAAAGATCTATAAGTCTACGCCGGTTATGCAATGACTACCTACTATTGGTTCAACTACATACAAATATAAAATTTTATGGCTGAATATGGTACGATTGCAGCCGACGATATTGGATTTGTTTAGGTACACTGTTCTGCTTTTGATCTTGCCAATATTAAATATCCAATACACTCTATAACTATGAATTCTGTTTCTACTATACCAACATACAACATACAATAGCTAATATCGAACATAATACACATTTGAAGTTAGCTATTACACAGTCATTTAGGTATATAATGCATAGTTTTCCATATAAGGATGTAAATTATCTTTATAAGCAATAAAAAAGCATATAATCAATGTATATAAATGAGGCAGATAACTTTGACATCAACTAAATTTTACTCAGCGTACACGAACATGCAAATTACCTAATAGCATGTAAAGTACTTGCTCTTTAAAGTTTCGAGCTAAATTGTAAGCTCTGAGGCAATCAATAGGTATTTCAGGCTAGGTAACTCAATGTCAAAGCTGACCTATTTCGGATGCATTTACCAAAATGAAAGCTCCTTTTGGCGCAGTAAGTTCATTTAATCTTCGATGAAACAGACTTTTGCTATTTATGATGTAAGACCTGAAAGTTTCTAAGAGTTGCATCAAAGATTTTTAATAAATACAAAACACTAGACCGATCATCATGATTGAACATAGGCTACTTCTACTATCAATATCCCGATACCACATTTTGTTTATTTTTGTTACAATGGTGAGAGAGAGTCAATTAGAGAATCAACAAAAAATTATAAACAATTATATAATACACTTTGTTAAAGATCGTTAAAATTATCGTGGACTGTAGACCGCATACTTAGATGTAGACTTTAATTATCTGCTTGTTAAGAACTAAGTGCATAACGACGGTATTAAAGTTTTAACTTAAAACTGAACATAGCACTGAAATAAAAAATACGGCTAAGAAATTCCTGGTATAATTGTAAAAATAATTACTTATTGTATGTTAAATGGATAATGTATACATTTTACATGTATTTGGAAATAAATCTTCAGTTAATTCTACGAGTATACAATACGAATACAGTTCCCTTCAAAATAGATACCTAATCAGAACCAATAAACGAATTAAAAAATTATGAAGTCCCCTATAAGTCACTAACGCCCAAATACTCATATGCGAATTAAATTTAAGCACGCCTTAAGTCTTGTAATATTGACAGAATTGTATGGCGAACTGTCAAATCGGACCGGTTTAAGTTGTTCTTAAATTTCAGTATTCCGGCATAAGAGGTATTAATTTAAGTATTGCAAAGAAGAAAAAAATCATAATACACGAAAGAGAAATTTACATAATTTAAAATATATCAAAAAAAAAAAAAATTCAAGCATTTAATCATCATTCCATGCGGGAAAAAGAACATTTTAAATTTTAATTAAAACATACGAACGGAAACCGATGCGAAAGTAGTAATAGAATACAGAAAACGTTGAATGAAATAATATCGCTTACATTAAACGCGATACGAGGAAGGGATTAGGGGATATGCCTGCTTACATGATAGGCTTTAATCGGCTTACGATGCAACTGTACAAGTTCACGGCAAAGCAGCTGCTACGTCTATGTAAATATGCATGTATTTGATAACAAGGCATTAGATAACAGTCAATTGTGGAATAACGGGCAAGAATACAATGGGAATTAAATATTAATAAAATCATGTTTATCAGTGCCTTATTCGATTAATTGAAGTTAATAGTAATGTTTTTCCGAAGCTGGAAATGTTATTTTCTTTATCAAAAAAGAAGCCCAATAAAAAACCAAGTAATTAAGTCTGTTTATAGATATATTTCGTAGATATCCGTTTGAATTTGTCTAGCATCTACTACTAGCAGTAGCCAGCAGTTTTTTGCACGTAAAATCGGTACCCGCTTTTTCGGATAAAAACATCGCAAAATGGCAATCAAAGTAATGTGGCTATCAATCGGTAAAATAAGTAAATCCAGTAGTTATTCCTTACAATATCATAAAAAATGTATACAGTTGATATGTATTACGTATGTACGAGTATACAAAGTGATCATAAAAAACCTTACGTAAGAACGGTAAGACATAGTACAATAACTGTACCGGTTTTCAAAGACTAGTTTAATGTGAACATTTTCCGCAAGCTACAGCGAATTAAGCTCTAATCTCAGACAGCAGGCGCACTTGAGCCCCTTGTGCGAGCATAATGTTCCACACAACGTCATATCTAAACACGTTATCTAGGTCTCCTCTAAGCACTAAGTACGCTCTCGTACGTATAGTACAATTCAAGGAAATTTCATGGACATCTATAATAGTACCATATAGAAATTGTTTACGGGTAATAAGGTGTGGGTTTGAAAGGCGAAATATTCATAAAAAAATATTATCTGGTTATAGGAATGTAAGACGGCGAAGCTAATATTGAATAACGTATAACATTATAATAAATTAAAATTAATATTGATTAAGTAAAGCTATTTTAAGCTAAAGTATAAACAAACTCTATAACAAAAACTGTCATATAAAATTGAATAAACATATTCTAAATTAAAATGAAAATATGGCAGGTACAATAGCCAACCACGATAGATACTGATAGCTCGTTCGTGATTCATTGAGCTAGAAAACTAAAAGCGAATTCATCTCGAATGCGGGTCGGCGGGCGTAGGTACCTACTTGGCGAACATGAAACGCCCGATTGGCGTCGACAAATATTATATATTCATTACTTATATTATAAATGCAAAAGTTTTTGAAGATATTCTTTATTACTCTTTTACGAACAACTGGAAAATAATACTGAGTGGATTTTCTGGAATTCGGCATGCAGGCAGATCAGACTCCTAGAGTAACACATTATATACTGATATTACGGCACTAATGTTCCCGAATACAACTACCGGGCAGGGCTATTAAAATATTACTTAAGTATTAGCAGGTATTGGTACAAAACTAACAGGGGTCTTTAGAATCAGAGGTGTTCGGGTAAAATAATATCATTGTGTTTATAAAACAGTATACGAGTATTTAATAGAACATTTTAAGAATGAAATTCTATATTTATTCCTAATATTTTTTTTTCAATTATATATTAAATAATAGTACTAAGGACAAACATAATTGGCAAGCAACTTTAACATGTTACGATATATTTTCTATACCTACTGGATACATATTTAAAATAACATCGTTATCGAAATGTCCGATTGCTTTAACATATTATAATGGTGTTATCGCGTACTTTACCAACTGCGTCAAATTATATAAGCTCGTTAATGAATCAAAGATAAAAAGTCATTATCAGGAAATTATATTCCAGTAGCGGTAGATTTTGATTTCGAAGGTGGGGTCTACGCATCACCAATGACATTGTCAAAACAAAATTTCCTTTTCTTTAAGTTCATAGTTGTGGTATTTGTGAAATATTGAATATGTTACGGGATTAAGTATGCCAATTATAATTATTTTAAAGAACCCCTGGTTTAGCTAAAGTTCCATGATAGTAAAGTTAGTGCCGAGAGGAAAATTTAATTAAAAAAAAATAGCAATCAAACTCAGTAGGAAATATATTATTTAAACTTATTTTATTTTGTTGATAAAAATATTTTTTGAACACGACATAACGATTTATATTCATAATGATAAACTAGAAAAGACGAGGGGACCCCCTCGTCTTTTGGGACTGAGGAAAACAAAAAAAATTGTCCAAAATTTGACGAGAAATGCTTCCGCCGGAATGCCTCTTTCACTAGACTGGCGACATTGCAAAATACACGGAGTTGACAGTAAACCTTCTTAGAGTAGGTAGTGTCTTTGAGATTGATGATGTATTGATACTAGTCGTTGATTTGTAATTTAATTTATATTATATAGATATATAGTTCCATATAGAAGTGCAAAGAAAATGCAAAGTACTATTTATAATAATTAACTTAAAAAAAAAAAAACCGACTTCATGATAATACCTATTTAACAAAAAAATATTCTTTCAAATTGGTTCATAAATCATAATCGGCGGAGATATTGTGTATAAAAAAGTACATCCCCAAATTTCCACCCTTGGGGGTGAAATATTTTCTTCTAATTCGCATGAAACCACCCTTTTGATAATACCTATTCAACAAAAAAAATAATCGTTCAAATTGGTTTATAATCGGCGGAGATATTGCGTATAAAAAGTTCATCCCCAATTTTCCACCCTTGGGGGTTGTTTTTTTAGTATTAGATTTAAATGGGACCACCCTTGAGGTATTACCTATACGCCGAAAAGAGATTTGTTCAAATCCGTTCATAATTGGCGGAGTTATCGCGTAACAAACATAGAAAAAAAACATACGGGTCGAATTGAGAACCTCCTCCTTTTTTTGAAGTCGGTTGTAAAGGAATAATATCTACTAAATGATTGTTGCTAGTTAAAACATCACTGTCTTTATATAACCTTGTAATTGAATTAAACTAAGTGAAGTATCTTCTATAACAATGCCTTACAATGACACGACGATTCTAATTGTACTCCACGTTGTAATAACAACATCTCCGAAACCCAGATCAATTACCTGAAATAATCTCATAGAAATCTTATTTACTTAACTGAAGATAAATGTTACCGGAAAATATATACTGGAACCAATGAGATATTAAATATATATGTTATAAGCTCTAAATTTTGAAGACGCAAAAACATCCTAATCAGGACGTCTTCAAACCTTTAAGCGATTGGTTGCTGCTGCATTCACGCTCAACTGATAAAACTGTCTCTGTCTAAAACTATCACTGATTTTTTTCTTGTTGGTTTTATCATTTATCTCTTTTTGAATTGTAAGTATGTGTGCTGCCGCTGGTGTGCGGAACACTGTTTTTCGGTTGATTTGTATGAATAACATAACTATCTATTATATAATATCATTGACTGGAACATTCTTCAAGCGAGGACCCGATAAATAGGGCTCGGACAATACAATAAGACAACTGTAATTATAAATATCTTCTACTTTTGCAATGGCTATAAAAATGCTTCAAAGTGTCATCAGCCATTCATTTTTAACGAGACCCTGACTTGAAACTGTCATAAAACCTTCATAATGGTCTAGCGAAGTACAATCTTTTCTTTAGCGAAACATTTTATCAAAGGACAATACTGGCAGATTCAACTGTCCTTAGACAGTGTAATGTTATTATATTGGTCATGTATTTTTTCACCGATTTCGCTAAGAACATAAACTTTAAGAAACTCCATAAATAATTAATTAAACAATCTCAAAATCGATAACACTGTTCATTATGATGATGTGATGTGCCGTTTTGCCATACTAATTACCGAGGTAACAGTTACTTGGTTAGAGCTTGTACTTTCTTTAATCGAGTGTGTAATGCCTCTGACATTGATCTTTTTCATACTAGCATAAATACTATAAAAAATAATCTTAGTAAATTTTGACTGAATCCTAGCCTAGCGTATTTAGCCTTAGTATATTGGGAACCGCCGTTACAAAACCAATCTGTTCACTATCCCGTTTTTATTTCTTTCTCAGTCGACGTTGTAATTAAAAACGTACGGAACACTTGACGGAAACCTTTTACGATTAATTGTTCGTTTGCGTTATTTACATGAACAATAATTGCCATGCTGCTGATTAATATTGTATCGTAACATAGTAAAAAAAAAAGTTCTGTCCGTACTTAGTATGTAATCTTTAAATTTACGAAACCGATTTTCATGCGGTTTTTTGATTCAAGAGGAAGGTTTATGTGTATATAAATCGTTTGTTTGTTTCAACGCATTAATCTAGAGTCTAGAAGGACGAAATATATTGAACATTATTATGGTCGATACTCTCTTACGGGATGCAAAGAAAAGCGCGGAACGAGGGTAAATGTAAGTAGAATTAAAAAAAAACCTATGTTATTTTAAGTCGTGGATAAAGAATAATATTTACTCCAACATGTAACAATAAGTTATGTATCTTGCAAGCTAAGCAGAGCAAAATATAGTTTACCATCAGACTGATATAAATTATTTATTGGTCAGAGGATATGTTTTACATGGATAGACACTTGAACAACAGAAAATATTTGTCTTTATAAGGATCAAAAATACTTAAAAGTCATTTTAAAAGTTTAAACAAAACATATTATACCGTTTTCATTTATTAGTGAAAATGGTACTTACTTTTAGTATTTTCATTATTCAGCAAAATCATAGGAACAGCCAGAAGAAAGCCATGATTGTAATGAAATTGAATTGGTACAAAGATGGTCTAGAGCCTGAGATATACCATAGATATTCAACTGAAACCTTCATATCTTTACTATAGATCACTTATTCTATTTCTTTACATTATCGGAACACCCTTGGCTAATCGAGTGAGCTAAATTTGGGCCTTTTTAACTTATATATGTTTACTGCAACCCAATTGGATATTTTAAGGCTACTACAATCATATTATTCAAAATCTTAACATATTAAAGGGCAATGTATTGTTTCTGTCAGTTCAAGATTTACACATACAGCATACTATGACAAACATTTTAATTCAGCTTTTGTCAATAGATAGATTATTACTGAAAAGTTCTCATACACATATATTCTTGACCATTAAGAGTATTACTTTTATTTGAAGCACTATTTCATTCTTATTAGGTCAATTATATGTAAGAGTAAGTATAGATCTATATTAATTAGAGTGAAACTAAATGGTGAAGTAGGCAGGAATATAGCATCCTGTTAAGTAGTAATTGCTTCCTCAGTGGCACAATGTTACTTATTATGTTTAATAACTACTTAGTATTGCTATATATATCTTTTTTTGTTTTTTTTTTATCAATTTCTATGTGCAATAATATTTTACCCACATAGTACAACTCTTTGGGTTAAAAAATTAAAACTACTAGAATACAACAATGCAATGTTTGCAACAAATTCTTGTCTTGCTAACCTCTTTTTTTTCATCAGAATCATTAGAATGAAAAAATCATTAGAATGGATCTAGCAGTTCTTGAGTTACATACATAAATAAAGCCCTACACTATAGTCCCATAAAAGCTAACATTTTAGCATTGAAAGATAAAAATATCATTAATGCCATTAAGGCATATTTTACAATCTAATTTTAATAACTGTGTTCTAATAATTCACAATTTAAACTCAATACATTGCATGACAGTGTGTCTTAGTTACTTATTAGATTAGAAGTTATCAAGATTATATCAATACAGCTTTATTCAACTAATATGACTATAAATGTATACCTACATGTAGGCAGTTAGGGATAAGCACTTATATTTTCCAGTATAATTAAAATTTATTGTACATACTATTATTTATTTTCATGTAAATAATCGAATATATAAATTAGAAGTACTGAAGAGTTATCAGACGAATGTTCTACTATAAATTTATCGTAAGCGACAAAATAATAAAATTTATGACGAGGGAACATACCTACACCGAGATGCGACGTCGCCAAAAAATGTTATCTTTGTAAAGTGTTCTATCGTTTTTAGTACGTCATAATGATACTACGTATTTTTATCGTATTTACATATTTTTTGTCGCTTATATTTTAAGTCACGTTGTGGGAGTATTTTTTTTACCTGTGCAAGCAAGGGAGCTCGGTCCAAATGTTCGGAAGATGCGAAAGCCGACTCATAATATGCACCATGATTTCTTGACTCATATCTCGAACCACCTTCGTCCCACATTCGGGCTTCAAGCTCATCAGACATTCTGGCGCCCGCTAACGCACAAGCTATTGTTTATATACCGAGACGCATTTTCCCTATCAACAACAGCAACAAAGCATTCACCACTAATACCGACACATTATCATACACTTTGCAGCATTATTCCTTTCAGAATAAACTTATGGTTTATGTTAAAAATATATTTATGTCTCTACTCATGTAGAGCTTCAACACGCGCTTATGTTGGGAAGTAATTTTAAAACTGACAATTATACAATATACATTGACATTTGACAATCACAAATCTAATTGATTGAAAATTTGACATTGACAGTTGAGCATCGAGTTGCCATAGTTGTTATATTTTGTCATGTTGTGCTATGATTAATAAAACGCCTAAAAGAGTGCCTCAAAAATTTAAAGCAAAGATATTAGATTCAAGTTCATCTCATCATTTATCTTCTTATAATATATACATGTACATGAGAACAAGGTTAACAGCAATAGCAATCACTATGTTTTTAAATTAATGATACGAATATTTATATTGATTAAAATAAAACAGCATATCCATAATCATTATATTATTTATTAAAATAGTCCTTCACAAATTAATTAAATACACATAATCATGGACCCAAGGAAAGTAATAAATCCAGATTAAAAAGCATAAATATACACCAAAAATTGTAAGCTATAAGGAAATAACATTGTATAAAATACCGATTTTCTAATGTAATTTCTATTCATAGAATATCAAAGAGATTTGAAAATATTTCTCAGGATATGTATTTTAATACTTTGAAAAATATGTTTAATAAAAAGTAACATTGAAATAACACGATTAATATTTTCTTTAAGTGATCTCTAGTAAAATTATACAAATGTTATTCCTACAGATAGTTTAACCGCTCGTCTTCGTCCGGCTTTAAGCACACATAAAACTTTTGCGCAAAATGTCCGAATAAAATATGTTTATTGATAAAAAAAAACCTCCCTCTTGTTTATTTCCTACATCAAAAACTTCTTTAAATATTAGTATAACACAACATTTATTTGATCGCAAGTTAACAAAGAAAAAGTCCAAACTTTATTAACACATTATTGCGTAAACGTTGACGGTAACTCATTTTTCTATTATCACCGATTTACCAAAGGAAGTTAACAAGGAAGATAATTCGCCCTAAATACTACTAATAATCAATTTTTGATAATTTAAAATATTTTCTTGGACAATTGATAACAAAGCGAATTATATAACTCATTCAAAATGGAATGCTTGGAAAGCAATATTACAGCCATAAAACAAGAGTAATTTAACAGAGCATAATGCAAGATATAATACGGAACACTCAAGTAATACTTACCGCGATTTGGGGGGGGCCCCCCCCCCCCACACACGTACGATGCGTTATTTTATTAATTTATTTGTTGGACTGTTACTTAACTTTTTTAAGTTAATAATAATCGTGTTACCAGTTATTTTTGTTTCATTAAATTGAATATTGGCAAAATTGTGGCAACACAGGGCTGCCATAAATCACAATAATTGAATTAAATTGATTAAATATTGTGTGTTTAATTGCTACTTAAATGATACGTAATATTTAGTGAGGTGGAGAAGGGTTCAAAACAACATAATGGAGTGTCTTAAATTTTCTAAAATTGCATTAATTTATACTTATATGTAATACTTGAATGCTCCCATAGACAAAATATTATGCACAAGGTGTCCCACTGAAACTTACTCAACCACCACTATTAACAGAAAATTATGGAATATAAATAAAAAATCCAAATATGTAAAATTAATACAACAGAATCTCTAATAGACTAACGATTGATTGGAAAAAATATTTTGAATATTCTCAAAGAATAACATTTAAATAAAGCCTTTCTACAATTGAACAAACACTTCATACAATTATGTACCATTAAAAAAACACATCTGCAAAGTATTACAAAGAACTATTCAAATCTTAATTTTTTTGACATGACAACATTTTAATATTACAGAAGTTAAGAACGTCAGATCATTGAGTAGAGATAATATTACCTACATTGGTAGGTGTTGGGTGATTGGCTGTTGGTTGTTGGTGGTGGTTGGTTGTCGGTGGTCAGACGACGACTACGAGCGGCAGGTCTGCGATCATAAAGACGGCGCGGGCGCCAGCCGGTTCGTGGCGACGCCGCCGCAGTCCAGCCGCGGCCAGTCCACGAACTCCTTGCCGTGTCTAACATAAACATATTTTTTAATTTATTTATCAATTTACCGAACTTACGCGTAAAAAATAAGTAAGCAATTAACAAGCAATCAACCAATCAGAGAGCAGTGTGTTATTTTCTAAAAAGAAATCTCTCTCTTCTATTTTTTAAAAAGGCGTAAAATTAAAAGCATTTCTGTGATTGGTCGAACCATTTAGAACCTTATGAATGGATATTCGTTAGTTGATAAATTTACCTCGAGACGTCGCAAATTGATAATTTTGCAAAAATGTGGCCGTAAATTAATACAATTTATCTCTAATTTAGAATCCTATGAAGGGTTATAAATTTCCTAGGAAATTTATAAATTTGCTGTTCTTGTTATTTTCCGGTGACATACATAATACAATGTGTATTATATACATATTATTAGCTTCCTAATACAAATGGTTTTCCGGTAATTTCATACCGTTTCAATATAATGGGCGTATACCCTTATAAGTGCGTGCACGTGTGCAAATATTTTAACTGACATTTTCAATTAAAACTTATCAACCTAGTGACAGCGATATTTAAAGTAACTGCAGAATGCCTAGTTAGGATCACCTGAACATGAATTTAAAGCTAGCCCTAAACAACATCCATACTAATATTCTAAATGCGAAAGTAACTCTGTCTACCTGTCTGTCTTTCCATCCTGGCGAGATAGGCTACTTTTTTTTAAAATCAACCCCCATAAAGTTGCCCGAGGGGTTGAAACTTTTTATAATTTAACGCTTTCACGGCCAAACCGCTGAATCGATTGTAACGAAATTTGGTACACAGATGGTTTACAGCCTGAGATTTTATCTCATACGATACTTTTAAACTGGAAAAAAAGATTATAAGGGGGAATGGGGGGGGTAAAAGTTTATATAAAAATCCACGCGGATGGAGACGTGGGCAACAGCCAGTATTAAATAAAAAAACAATATTGCCACTAACAAACACTGACGCGGACATAAGGAGTCTATGCTTGAGTTGTCATTACCTGAACATGAACTTGAGGGTAGCGCCAACAGCGGCGCCCCAGAACATGAGGTAGAGCAGCAGCTCCGTGCGCGAGCGGGCCGGCAGCGCCGCGCTGGCGCAGAACATCGACACCGCCACTAGCAGCACTGACGGGAACTGGAATATAAAACAATTAGTACTCTAAATAGATATAGTTTTTAATATAAACTATTGGAAAACTATAAAGAACCACAGGGTATGAAATAATTTATTGTCAATTACTTAGTAGATTTTTCATACATTAAGGCACTAAGCCTTAGCATACTATAGTACGCGTCATTTATGTATAGCGATTGACGAGAATAGCTGCGCATCGGTAGAATCGCGCTCGTAATCGTCGTATTGGTGCGAGAAAGGCAACACGACTGGGACAACCAATCAACGCTCGCGCACCCGACGATCACGCGCCCCGCGCGCCGCACCGTTAACTCGATACCTTATTTTTGACTTCTGCGCAGGTTTCGTTCAGCGCTAAAGATTCGTGACGCGTACTATAACTATATGGAAACTGGGACTTGTAGTTTTAAATCGTCATTCCAGAAAACAGCTAATTTTTTATACTGCTAAAATACTCTAGAAAAAACCACAATACTCACGGTGACATATTTCCAGCTCCTCTCTGTGCGCAGCGGGCACTGCACGGTGTTGCCCTCACCGTCGACAACCACATACTTGCCTAGCAGCAAATCAATGGAGTCCTAGAAATTAATCACATCATACATAATACACACAGATAAGTGTAAAGGTTATGTATGTTATATTATATTTCTCCCCCTCCTTAATCTTCACTAGACTCTTTAGATATTCCTTTTTTTCATATAGTTGTATATATCTATGTATAATTATGTTTATCTTTGTCTGTCGCGTTAATCTATGTATTCTATTTATGCACTTTATTATATTTTTAGCTGTGTATTATATCTACTCTATTTCATAACTTTTTCTAACCGCCTTGTTTTGGTTGTCTGGAAGATATTGTTTCCTAGTGATAAGGCCGCCAATTGGCTGAATTGTGTTTTTTTAGTGTAGTTCTTTTCTGTATGTTTTTTGTCAATAAAGTGTTTTTTATTTTTATTTTTTTTTTATATTTAATTAAAAATGGTTTTCTTTAAAAAAAGTATGCTCTCAGGTAGCTAGGCACACTTTTATAGATTCTTCAGCGACCCTTACAGCGATCTCCCTTGTCATCTCTACCCATCAACCGCTGATTAACAAGCACCGACCTGCCTGAACCCGTCGGAGAAGTTGTTCTTGTAGTATCTGGTGAGCGAGTTGAGCCCGTCGCGCACGAGCCCCATGCGCGTGCGCTTGCCGGTGCGCGTGAAGTCTGTTTTCAGAGCACCCGTGCCCGAGTACTGCATCGAGATCATGTCCGCGTGGTCCGCCCACACCTGATGCGGATAGATATACATTTTTTTTTTTTTTTTTTTTTTAATTGTTATAAATAGATTTATTTTATCTATAATGAAATATTTCATTAAGTTTTATTGAGAAACCCAATAAAAACCTCATACTTTATAAAACAACCGCCTCTTTATTCTGTGGCTAGTCTGTGGAATGCTTATAATTTCAATTTCATCGCTTTTATTGACTGCAACGATTTTTTACGTTGAGTAATAATAATAATAAAAACATTTATTTTCTACCACAATATGCATAACAGTTTTGGTAACATATTGTGGGAGACTGGTGCCTAAACTAAGCTTTTGGCCCGTATTTCAGGACACCAGGTCTCCCCCTACATTGTAATATGGGAACTGTTATAAATGTGTTATTTATTTTATTTAAAACTAGCTCATGCTCGCGACTTCGTCCCCGTCGGATCTATTTCTATTACTATGTTATAGTGAGTCAATCTTAGAAGATAAACATATACTGTCGCGAACTTTTTTTTAAAACCGAACATAGATGCACCGTGTACTATTGCCATTTAAAAATATTATACTAATTTCTATATTGTGATGCGTAAAATTCTAAATTCATTGCCGTCATACATATTGACATATATTTTTTTGGGAAATTCATTGTCATCAATACCTTGGAAGCTTATAATAACTCAAGAAGTATATACTTACACAATTGAACAGCACATCAAAGTGTGGAATGGGGTCATCACTGTTGGTGATAGTCAGCAGCCTCAGCAGATGCACCAGGTGCTTCCTAGCCAACAGGCTCTGGACCACGTTGGTGCGGTCGAGACAGTCCACGCAGTTGGTACGGAACACGCCAGTTTGTTTCAGAAGTACGGTTTCGCCGCGGCAGAGGAAATAGCCGAATTCCGTCTGTAAGTTATTCAGCTTAATAATAATTAATGTTTCTAATTGCCTAAGCAATGTGGTCTTTAAGTTGTTTAAAATACGCTCTTTTATAGATGTATCTTCTTACGTGGCGTCGTAATTCTTCGTCCCGTTAAAGCATGTCTGGCTGTTGTGTGTAGTGTTACAGCCGATATTTCGTATTCATAGGACCAGGAAGAGGCGGTCGTAGCGCATGCCGCGGCACTAGCCTCAATGTTGAACGAATCGTAGCGCATTGCTGACAATGCAGCTACGACTTCATATATGACGTCACGTTGTAGCATATTTCACTTGAATACCATTCTAGAACCGCTTCCTATATTCGTACCTGCTCATGGGCAACTCTATCAAGCAGTACTGACAGTCTGTCGTAGCGCATGCCGCGGCACTCGGCATGGAAGTCGAACGGCTCGTAGCGCACTGCGGGCAACGCGGCGGCTGCTACGGCTGCCCTGTAGCCGCGTTCTAACGCTTCTTCTTTGCCGTGTTGATCGATCTGTAAATATAAAAATAGTTAAGAGGATTTGTAATGAAATGGTAAAGTCGCAGCTAACATTATTTTTTAACAAATAAAATAATTACAATAAATCGGAGGACTTGCAAAGAGCAGTAGTGAATCATCAAAAAACTAATAAAGTACAACACCCAAAGTGTTGCTATGTATTACGAAAAAAATGTATATGTAATGTTTCTTTTATCCAGTTACCATAATACAAGTTCTGCTTAGT
This sequence comes from Eurema hecabe, assembly GCA_026213755.1. Taxonomy (NCBI): domain Eukaryota; kingdom Metazoa; phylum Arthropoda; class Insecta; order Lepidoptera; family Pieridae; genus Terias; species Terias hecabe. The sequence goes on along the minus strand of JADANM010000147.1, from coordinate 4,729,323 downwards.
GTGGCGTTTTGTTAATATAAATGTCCTAAAGTATTATTTATTATTAATTCATTTATGTATTACTTACCAGATTCAACAACACCTGATTCCCGTACCTCTGCAGCTGGTCCCTCAAGTGCTTAGTATACGCAGCCACATGGTCTTCCTGGTCTAAGGTCATGGGCGGCTTGTACTTGAGGTCCGGGAACTGGTTCCAGAACAACGGTATAGAACCTCTAGTCTGAACGAACGAGGATTTCTCACCACCACGCTCTACTATTTGTTCTGTTTCTACAAAGTTTGCTACGTTGCCCTGAAATAATATCATAATATAAGTATATGTTATTATGGACGCGTATAGTATATGTAAGTTTATGGAGATAGTGGGATACAGCCTTCCTTTGAGCCAAAGGAAGTCGACCAAGTGTTTGTAGTGTTTTAGTAGTGTATTTATAGTCTGTAGTATTATGGCTATGCCGTATATACAGTATGTTACAAAACAAGTGTCTGATCCGAAAACCTCTTACAATATACCAGTAGGTAAACAAAAAAAAATCTAAGTAAAATTGGAAAACTTACATGGCAACACGTCTCGCCTTCACGAGCTATACTAATTATAGGGGTATACTCTATAGGGTCTACGAACCGTACGTGAGTTGCCAGCATTTGTAAATTCCCTTGAATTTGCGTAAATTTTTCACTTGAAACGTAATCTTAAAAACTTTATTGCATTGTTTTTTTTTTCTATATAATTTTTATTTTATTTTATTCAATAAGGTTTTTAAATAGAGAATATTACCCTTCATGATCGGACACATGTTTTGTTCCATACTGTATAGTAAGGTATATATAGGAAGGTATATAATAAAGTGTACAATAAATAAAAATAATTAAATATATAATAATATCTGACCTGCGTATCAATGCCCCTCATGAAGAGCCTGGTGCCGGCGCGCTCGACGCTGCGCCGCGACACCACCGACCACGCCAGCTGCTGACCGTTCACGCCCACGCGATTTATTGCTACGACTGCTTACGTGTTGAGGAAACTATTGGACTTATAATCTATACTAGCTGTTGCTCGCGACTTCGTCCCTGTCGGATCTATTTCTATTATTATGTTATAGTAAGTCAATCTTAGAAGATAGACATATACTGTCGCGAACTTTTTTTTAGATCATTTAAAAAGGAATAATTCTTTCATTCATATTTCTTGGTATCTTGAACCGTTTTCGCAGCGCACGCAAAGGAAGCCCTCAAAGATAATAATTTTCCCCGTTTTTTCCACATTTTCCATTATATCTTCGCTCCTTTTAGTGGCAGCGTGATGTTATGTAGCCTAAAGCCTTCTTCGATAAATTGTTTAATCAATAAAAAAAGAATTTTTCAATTCGAACCAGTAGTTCCTGAGATTAGCGCGTTCAAACAAACAAACAAAAAAACTCTTCAGTTTTATATATTAGTAAGTATGGATACATATATAATAGATGAATTGCTGTTCGTTAGTCTCGCTAAAACTCGAGAACGGTTCGACGGATTTATTTTAACTTAGTTTTGAAATGTTCTTTGAGGATAAGTAAAGTTCAAAAGTCGAAAAAAAAAAAATTGCCAGGAAACCAATAAAAACAGCAAAGGCAGTATGAAACCTGCCGGGTCAGCTAGTAAAGGATACATTTATATTTACTTATACAGGGTGTAGAAACTTAACTTTGAAATTTTGGCTGGTGCTTACAGACAATGATTCTGAATATGTATAACAACCTTAATTTAGTACATATTTTTATAGATGTTTCAGATCCCGTTAGTCTACTACAGTCTACTCAATAAAGCCATGAAAATAAAAATGAAAAAACAGCAATGTGTTTTAAACATCCCACCTCTACCCAGTAGTGTAATTCATTTCAATGTGAAATGAGCTAAAAAAATATTTTTATAAAATACAAAATTCATATAACCATTTAAATAAAAAGGATACACCCTTGTATTATAGGTAAGTTGAACCTGGAAAACATTTGCTGTGAATATCCCTTCAGAAGATGGCCGTTCCACAAAAATCGGGAATCTGCGCGACTTGCTAGAGACATCTGTAGACGTACAATATTCATTAATGCTAATTTATAATATTTTCTCGTTCATTCGTCAGTAAAGACTCAATGCAAATAATAAACATTAGACTATAACTGTATTTTAAAAATATTTTTCATAAGAAAAACGTGTATTGTGGGTACAAAAGAAATATGTAATTCATCCGTTATCCAGTTGCCACAACAAAACGACTGCTTAGCGTGGGACTAGACGGCGCTATGTTAACATAAGTGTCCCGAAGTAAATACAAGGTTTTTAAAATAATAATGCAATAGCTATATAAGTACCTTATGGAATTCAGGTGAAACGGAATGTAGCCGCTGCATGGTGTGCGTGAGATCATAGCTGTATGAGAAATAAATGCCGGGCGCTTCCAGCGCCGCGCGCAGGAGGCGCTCATATGTGTTGTTGTCTTCTATCTGTATGAGGAAAACATTACCCTTTTTTCGACAAATTATATATAGACATAGCTATCCGGCTTAGCATGGATTTATTTCAAAGTGCATATTAATCCGTTCCATATAAAATCTGTATTGTATTGCCCTATATAATAAATATGTTACGGGTATTATATCAGCCTATAAAATTTACTAGATCCTAGAAGGTTTTATTTTAAATTTGCACAAATTTTGGTTTTTAGTGTTCCTAATATATGTGGTCTATGATAATGTTCTCTTTTTGTAACAAGCTTGGAGAGTGTAGAGCTTCAAATAAATGAATTAATGCAACTTGATTGCTTCACATGTTCCTTGAATAAAGGGTCTTAAAAGCGAGACAAAACTTTTAGGGAAAACCCCTAAAAATAAAAGATTAGCAACCATAGTCCAAAAATAAAACTTAAATACTATTTAAAAATTACAAATATATACTCTATAACTCCAATTTTAAGTAATTTTACTGAGGCACAATTTTTTCGTAAAAAACAACTGTGCAGTAATTTTTGACTTTTTATTACACTATGTAAATCACGCAAACACTGTTATTGCTGTTTTAATGTAAAAATAACAATTGAATAAAACAATTATACCTGTTTATTAGTAAGATGTGTAGTTGACCTTGCATATGGTATAATATCGGCTCCTGCGAGTTGGAATATATCATGGCCATTTATTTGACCTACCTGAAAGTGCAAACACAATTATAATGCTATTAACATTATTTTCATGGTTTTTATTTGAAAATATTGATTCTTCAATAAAATGTCTATTTAAATATAGGGATTGGGTTTAGAAGACTGGGAACTTTGGGGTACCCCAGGTTGAGGTATAGGCTATGTCCTGGCTACCTGGCTCATTCTTGTCCACTGCTGAGACGAGAAAAGGATGAGCTGGCTGTGTCAGTTTTTCAAATGAGAATGAATCATTTATAAAAACTAAGTTAACTGAATAATTCATTAATTACTAGAAAATATAATAAAAATATGCAATATACATAAAGACATTCATAAGTTCTTACCAGTATTCTATACTTGGCAACAACCAGATAGAATCCAGAGATGAGTTTGATAGATCCAAGAAAACCACACACTGGCTTGTAAGCATTTGCTGGTATTGGTATTTTCACTGTGTTGATTTCTATAAAAAATAAATTATTTTTTTATGTCATTACAATCAACCAAGGAGGTTGTCTGCTGGTAATTACACCAGCTATAAATCACCTCCCAAAGACAATGCAATGTCGTTTGATGAAGTTTAGTAAGGCTACTACATGCAACATATTAATTAACTATTTAAATAATAAGCAATAAACAATCTTAGAGGCAAAAATAATTTTCATTAACCTTTTAATGCTCTACCAATCTGGATGATATTTCGCAAGTCATAAAGATCTTAAAAACTTTAAGCTAACCTACATTTTACACTAAATTAAATCTGCAATTGTATCAAGTACAATGTTCAAAAAATAATTGCGCAATTTTGGTTATACATACCTCTAACATATGCCTCTCCTGAAATTCTATCTATAACCATAATCTCAGTAGGATTAATTGTTGGTTCCAAATAGAATTTATCGGAAGTTGTGTATCTAAAACAGTATTATTTTCTTTTTCATTATAATTATAATCTATATACATATAAAAATGAAACCTGTTTTCCATTGTCACAACATAACATGAAAATGGCTTGACCAATTTGGCTGTTTTTTTTTGTTGTATTTGTTATAATAAGGAGAAGGTTCTTATGTAAGAAAATATTAGCTTCACTTTTTTGATGTTTCATGATGATAGGGCGATACGACGTTCGCCGGGTCAGCTAGTTATATATAAAAGTGAAATTATTATTCACTTTTTAAAACTGTTTTGAGATTTAATAGCCACATTGGTAAAGGATGCTGCTACTACTACTAAAGTAATATTATTGCTTGGATATGTTGAACTGAATATACTTAAATCAGATATTAAGATTAATTTTAACAAGTCATTAAGGTATTATAAATGTCTTCAAAGTTCCGATTCAAATACGAATATACGACTATTAGCGATTGGTGAAAATAAACATATGCTCATGCTGTATTCTGCTGCTTCAAACACTAGTGTATGTGTAAGAAAATTTATAAGTTCTATTTTACTAATGAAGTTATAAGATTATTGTAATTAAAAGACAATTTAAAATATACTCACAATTTAATGTCATCGTGGATTAATGTTTGATCTGCCATTGTATCGACACAAAAATTAATTAATTTTATTATATTTATAAAACATTACTCATTAGCGAATTTTTCGAGACCCGCAAAATATTGATGATTAAACTATTAGGTATCAACCATGACAGATTTGAAGATTTCTCATTTCTGTCAAATGCTGACCTGTCAATGTGTCACGGCTAACAAAATATTACAACACTAAAAAAATGCTTTGGTTTGAACCTTACACTTACATAAAATTATGGTGCATGCAGACCATCAAGGTCTACGTAATTTGTATATAATGAACGTTCTCAAGCAGTCTCTATAAATCTATTGTGCATTATTTCCTGAAATCTGATTTTTTTTTAACTAGGTATATAAGTTACAAAACGAGACCATTGTATTGAACAGAGTTAAATGCAATCAAATAAATGATTATTATTTTTTAATCCTACATCTGTAGCATATCTTTTTGTTTAAAATACACTATTAATAAAAAAACCACTCGTGTGACAATTATTGACGTATTAATTATTAAATAATAATAAGTACCTATGGTCACCGACTGCATGTGACAATTGACATGTGTTTTTGAAAGCTTTAATAACCTCAAATTCTCAACATTAACTGAATAGTTTTTGTTTATTTCATTATTTATAATGTGTTAGTAAATGTGTGTATTAATTCAAGTAAATTGATCACAATGGAGATAGAAGGATATCCAGGGTTTATTAAAACTATAGAAGACGGAGAAGAAATTGAGGATTTTTCTGAAGAATCCGATGTGGAGCAAGAGGTATCGCATAGTTATAGTTTTATTTATTATATTATCTTAAGTAAAAACTCCCTAAGAACCTGTAATTTTTAACATTATATTTAAACACATGTTTATTTACAGTATCAACCGTCAAAGCAAAAGATTAAAAGGAAAGCGGATTTTGATCCAAAATTCAAATTTGTTGCTTCGGTTGAAGAATATAACAAGGTATGTGTACTGTGCATATTGTTTGTTTAAGTCCTTATATTTTAAGTATGAGTTAAAGTAGGATTAAGTGTATGTACTAACAGGACTGGATGTTAAACAGTTTTTATATCATCCAAAGGTGTAAGGAATGGCTAATATATGTTAAATTACAATGTGGTGTGCTATGAATGATATGCATATTATTTCAATATATTAAAATATTCCAGAATACATGGGATGATTTACAAAAATATATAAAGAGAAATGTTAAACAAACATTAGATGATAAGATTGCTAAGAGGAGAGCTCAAGTACAAGTCAATGGAAGTGCTGATGTGGATACTGACTCAGAGGCTGATGGTAAACATTTCCTCTAATTAGCAACCCATCCTAGGTTTTCACATATATATGATGCAAGTTTCAATATAAGAATGACATTCTTTCTTGAATTACTATCAATAAAAATCACCCCAGCAGTGTGTTGCATAATTTTTTAATGTATGTCATAATCTAAGTTAAGACTCCTATAAATATGCTTAGATCTCTGTCTAGACAGTAGAAATCACTCACAAGACAGAAGATATAGATATTATGACCTATAGACTGATTATAATCAATGTAAATGTGTTCTTTATTATAACTTATCGTAATACTTAAAACAAATTAAATATACTTTCAGAAAAAGACCAAGAAGATGACGAATTAGATATATCAGATGATGAGCTCAAGAAAGATGAAATAAAAACAAAAGAAAAGAAGTTAGGTAAAAAACAGAAATTGAAACAGGTAGGAACATTTACTTGAAAGTATTTTTAAAAGTAATTTTGGATTCTGAATATAATAATATTGTAATGAGGAGCAAAAGTGAAAATCACAAAGACAATATAATATTTAAGAACATTTTTTTAAGATATGGCCTACTTAATAACATAAATGTGAAATTTACTTTGGTTATTACGCATTCATGTTTAAATAAAACACAGTCTAGAGCTTTGTAGATAACTGGCTATATTTATAAATCTCAATAAAAAATAAAAAAGGGTTGGTTTCTGTAAACCTCAAATGCAGGCCACACAGTTTTATATTAGGCAAGAATAAAACCATATACATATAAAAATAATAAAAGCGTCATATTTCCTAGGAATTACAAGAAGATGAATCACAGGGAGCACAGATCATATGTGATGATGACTTTTTTGAAGAACCCCCACCATATGATGAAAAGGCATCTTTTTATATGATGAATTTGTCAAGACCTTTGTTAAAAGCTATTGGTACACTTAATTATGTGCATCCGACTCCAATCCAAGCTGCTACGATCCCTGTAGGACTTTTAGGTATGCTGAATCTGTTACAATAAATTTATTTTTAATAGCAACCCTCAAATATTTCTGCTCATTTATTTAATATTCATTTTAATTCATTACACGTAACATGGAGCAAATAATTAGCAGAAATATTAAAAGTCACTTGCACTTTCATTATGAATCTTTTGACATCTCAGAAATTATAATTGAGCCATCGCTCAATAAAGCAGAGCCAATAATGTATGATGTATGATGATACATCATACATTATTGGCTCTGCTTTAGTAAGTTTTTTATTGTTACCAGGTAAAGACATATGCGCTTGCGCAGCCACGGGTACAGGTAAAACGGCAGCGTACATGTTACCGATATTAGAGCGATTGCTGTATAAAACAGTTGGTGACAGAATAACTAGGGTACTCGTTCTAGTACCTACCAGAGAATTGGGGGCACAGGTAACATTTCTTTCAAGTAACATTTTATCGACTTTTATAATGCGAATAACAAGATTATTAATATTGAAATTATTTTTAAAACAGGTCCATACAGTTACTCGTCAACTGGCGCAATTCACTTCAGTAACTGTTGGTTTGTCCGTTGGAGGGTTAGATGTTAAATACCAGGTATGTTGTAATAGGGAATTTATTTATTTAAA
>JADANM010000147.1:4699347-4715487 GCA_026213755.1 Eurema hecabe | reverse complement strand
AAAATGAAATCAATGATTTAAATATAATTCGCCTTTATGTGGCGGCTGTCGTTATCGTCAGTGATCAAAAAATAATCCAAAATGAATGTAAATTCAATTCAAAGTATATGTGGTGAACACAGACATATAGTACATACTTTTACTAACCGACTTACTGTTTTTACATGAAGTATGAAGAATTTTTCTTTTAATATTTTAGAATCTGTATTTACTTCATACAAAATATTTTTCTAGGAAAGCGTGTTACGTCGCAATCCAGATATAGTAATAGCCACGCCAGGTCGTTTGATTGACCACATACGGAATACTCCATCATTTGGTCTGCACAGTATTGAAGTACTGGTCTTAGACGAAGCTGACAGGTATGTGTATTTAATTAATTCAATAGTTCTCTATAAATATAAAATTAGAATCTGAACTGACTGACATGTGTACGCACAGTCTAAACGGCTAAACGTAGGCACTTGAAATTTGGAAGGGATGTAGCTAGGTACCATAAAGGTGCACTAAGAAAGGAATTCCCGAAATTCCCACGAAAACAGTAAAAAGGCGGGGGTAATCTGCTAGTTTGTCCATAAAATAAGAACTATTAATTTGCTTGCCAAGTTTTTTCTGTAAGTACTTTAAATTTCCAGGATGTTAGATGAATACTTTGCAGAGCAAATGAAAGAGATCATCAGGCAGTGTTCTCCAAAGAGACAAACCATGCTTTTCTCAGCAACCATGAGCGAAGAGGTAAAAGATCTAGCCGCAGTGTCCTTAAACAAGCCAGTCAAATTGTTCTTAGACTCTAATAAAGATGTCGCTTTCAACTTGAGACAGGAATTTGTTAGGTGAGTACCTTGAATAATCAGAAACAGTTGTATTATTTAGATAAAGTTTGAGCCAGTTAGATTATTAGACTTAAAATTCTTAAATTCTAATGTGTTAGATATAAGGAAAGCAATTGAATAATTGTAAGGCCTATTTTTTGTATATACTCTTAACGAATTTTAATTATTTTTTCGTATACAGTAGGTAAGTATTCGCTTGAAATAGCATGAAATATTATAAACACATATAATATAGCCTTCAACCTATTCTCAAGGCATTGTTTGTAGTCAATATTGTGATTTTAATCTGTATTTTGTTTTAAATTTTGCTAGCAAAATAATGAATCTAATATTATTTTTTTATAGAATCCGCAAAGAACGGGAATCTGATAGAGAAGCAATACTGGCAGCTCTTGTGTGCAGAACATTCAGGGATAGAGCTGTTATCTTTGTGCAAACTAAGAAACAAGCACACAGATTACACGTGGCCTTGGGACTATTGGGTGTGAAGGTACAATCCATGTCTTATACTAATTTTTTTGTAATAATTTTACAAGCTGTTCGTTTTTCGTACAAGGAAAAATTTTTTTAATATAAAATTAAATTAAACGAGGGCGAGATTTCCTTCTATTAAGAATATATTAAATTTTAATTCTATTCACTTTTGATAAGAAAATACTTAATAATACACAAGTCACAACCAATGATTGTATTATCTCTCCAACTAGGTGGCAGAACTCCATGGAGCTTTAAACCAGCCTCAACGGCTTGACTCTCTGAAACGGTTTAAAGATGAGCTAGTAGAAGTGCTTGTGGCAACAGACGTAGCAGCTAGAGGTCTGGACATACCCGGCGTTAAGACTGTCATCAACTTCACTCTGCCGGCTACCCTAGAACATTATATACATAGAGTAAGTAGTGTTTATAGGGATATCAAATAGTATGTGTACATTTTAGTATTAGATTCACTGCAAGAGCGTTAAAAGCACATATTTATACTTATTTGGGCTTTAAGTATAAATGTGTTAAGTCACTAGTGTGTTAACATAAATATGTTTTAGGTAGGTATTTTGGGGTTATATTTATATATGTGTATATTACTATGCCTTGTAGGTGGGTCGTACAGCTCGTGCAGGCCGAGCTGGTGTGTCAGTATCTTTAGCTGGTGAGGGTGAGCGAACACTAGTGAAGGCTATAGTAAAACGCGCCAGGCGCCCGGTTAAGTCCCGACAAGTGCCACCCGACATCGTCGCCAAGTATAGAGAGAAAATGGCCCGCTTAGAACCTGAGATTGGTGAGACTCGATTTTTTAATAAGTCATTTTTACTGATATCAATTTTACTGAAAATGTAAAATTCAGTAGAATTAGTAGCACACAGTTCAAATGTATGAGATATATTATACATTATCATATTAATTTAACACAATAGAGAAGTACTAAATTTCATCTTTTTAAAATAAATTGTATTAAAGTTACCAATACTATGTATTTAGATTTTCATTTTGAGTTTATTAAAGTTGTTTTTAATTATAAATTTTTAGCGGCAATTCTAAATGAAGAATATGCAGAGAAACAGCTTAAGAAGATGGAAAAGCAAACGGAAAAGCTTGAAGGTGCTATCAAGAAAGAGCCAAAACAGGAGGGGCCGAAGATAGAAATAGAAAGAAGAAGGGAGTGGTTCCAAACTCCTAAAGAGAAACGAGAGGAGAAAGAACGGTTGACTCTTTCCAAACATTTAGGCAAAGGTAAAAATGGTAGGCACTATAAAATAATGTCAAAGATTAATTTACCAATAAAAATTTTGTCAAGATGCTACTGCAAGGATGGCTCCTTGCAGTAGTTTAATTCAAAAAATAGTGCAAATAGAGGTTCAAATTACATTTATAGAATTCTATTTTAAGCACATGGTTACTGTACAATATCAAGTCTAATTTTAGAAGCGTCTATATTATAATATTATAATAGCTGTAACAATAAAAAAATACTGAATTATCAAAATTTATATATACAGATGCACAAAAGGGCAAAGGCAATAAACGGAGGCGTGAAGATGATGAGTCTGATGATGATGGACCCAAGAAACGGAAGAAACAAACCAAGCACACTCCAAAAGACACCCCCGAGGAGAGAGTGAAACGTGAGATGGAGAAGGTGAGATATTGAAAATTATTAACTTGTTTCTTAATTCTTATGAACTGGCCGCGCCCCGCAGTTTGACCAGCATGTTTTACTTTGTTTTATACCATGAAATGATGATGTAGTTTTAATATTTAAATTTGTACTTATGAAGCGCTTTTGACTCTTCAATAACTAAAATTATTTATGGTCTTTTATTATTTAAAAGTGCTAAACACACTAGCTGTTGTCAAACTAGCGTATTTAGTAGCTTTTTAGCTATATCTGGATTATAGCATCATGGTATATATATATATATATATATATATATATATATAGGGACATGTCTAGTTTATTCAAATACCTGTAATTTTAATCTTTACGATTAATTTGCCACAGGTTGCGCTGCTACAATCCAGAATGGCCAAACGCAAGAAGAAGCAACATAGAATACGCACTGTAGAGGAAGACGATATAAGGCCCAAACAGAACAAAACGCCAGGAAAGGCAAGAAAGAAACAGAGCAACTTTGCCAATGACCTAACTGACACATCTAAAGCATCCACTAAACGTCTACGATATGATGCCAATAGAGTACAGAAAGGAAAGCCTTTACAAAAAGGCAATAATAATATGAAGGGCAAGGCTAATATGAAAGGCAAGAATAAGCCCAAAGGCAAGACGTTTGGTAAGCCACAAGGCCCAAAACAGGGAGGAAAGCGAAAATAAACGTGTTTTTAATTATCTTGTCTTTTATTTCCTTCTCTTATGTATTTAAAATTGGCATTATATACCTAAGCTTGAGTTTGCGCAATTCATCGTATGATTTGAAACAAAATTCCTAAAAATTAGGCTAACAATTGACATCGCGCATTCCTGTGCCACTCATATTCCTATTTATTAATTATTTCTTTAACAGCTCTATTTTAAGTGAGATATTTTGTTTTAAAGATATTGTACATACTCTTGTATTCTGTTTAATCACATTTTTACTAAAATACAAACAACGTTTTTTTAATTACATAAGCGCAAAATTTTGAAGACGTAATAGCATCCTAATTAGGAGGTCTTACCTTTAGGTGATTGGCAACCAATCACGCCTAATTGACAAAACTAACATTTTTTTATGTTGGTTTTATCATTTATCTCTTTTTCTATCGCTTTGACTTGTATGCATGTGTGCTGCTGCTGTGCACATAACTTTTACTATAATATCATTGGATGAAGTGAAACATTCAACGTGTATAGGTCGCGTCACGAATCTTGAGCGCTGAACGAAACCTGCGCAGAAGTCAAAAATAAGGTATCGAGGTAGCGGCGCGGCGCACGGGGCGCATGATCATCGGGTGCGCGAGCGTTGATTGGTTGTCCCAGTCGTGTTGTCTTTCTCGCACCAATACGTCAATTACGAGCGCGATTTTACCGATGCGCAGTTATTCTTGTCCAGCGCTAAACATAAACGACGCCACCTATATTGTGTAGTTGAATGCCACATAATGCTATAATTGAAAAACGTTGCATGTTTTGTTGTTGCAAACGTCGCAAAATATTTACCCAAATTTTAAAAGATAACATTTTAGAAGATTGTCTGATTTTTGTAGTCGTTATCTCGAGCCATTCGAAGCTATACGCAACGTCATAAATCCCAATCGCATTATTTAATGGTAGTTTTATTATATTCCTTTATCTACATCTACTATTTAAATAATCTGTGGATTTCAGTAATAGAGTTTGATATTATCTATATCATTAAGTCACTAATAGTCATAGACAACTAATGTGGCGTCTCTTGAGCGGATGTTGTTTATGAATTGATGAACGACATTTTCCTTTTGAAACATAGTGTAGACGTAAATTTCTTTAATTTTCGTTGGGGTTATCTTATTACCCAATAAATGAGTGTATAAATCAGTAAGGACCTTAGAATATTTGATTATTCTCATGTAAAATTACTCTTTAGCTGTCGTATGTCACTGAAACAAGAAGTTTTTTTTCTACAACAATATAGCGGGAAATTGCTAGTGACGCGCACAAGCTCAGTTAATTCTTTGGTAGCTCAGTTTAGTACCGTGACTGTTTGTTATGTGAATATTTATGCATTGACAGTGTAATTTTGTGATAAAATTAGAATTGACAATGTCTGATGAAATGGCGGTGGGAGATAACGCGTCAAATGAGGACTCTAAAGTAGGCAGTAATGAGATTGAAGCTGCTGCTCCTGAGACAGGAGAATCATCTGCAGAAGGCGGCGAGCCCTCAACTCAAGAGTCTGCTAAATCTGAAACAACAGAAGGTAAGTTGAGTGGTTTAAAAACATAACCTAATTTTTTCTGTTGACATTGTATTTTTTGCCTTTCTTAATTGTTACAAGGTTCTACAGTCAAAATTAAACATAATTCAAGATGTTTTTCATGTAAAATACATTGTTCAGTTTGTAAAATTTGCAATAAGAAACATAATTCACTAATTTATATTCTGTACATTTGGCATTTCATGGCAAATATATTCGGTCATATTGATAAGATTTTCTTATACCAAAAGGAACTAATAAGATATTTATTGAATCCATTACATTTTAAGCAATTTTTAGATCGTATAAAAGCAGTATATTTATTGTAATGTGTATGTGCTAACGGACAGTAGAAGTTTTTAAAGAGAGTTATTAGATGGTCTGATAACTAATATAAAAATAGCTACAAATCTTAACTCGCTATACAATCATAATTAATAAATATTCAACAGATGAATTTCTTGAAAGGATAGGGAAAGTTTGCTATTACTTAAAAAATGGGGCTCCACCGTACATTTCTGACGCAGTTATGCAATCTATCGAGGTTGTAGATTCTATAATCCTATTCTTAGCAAATAAAACCTATAATTTTACTAAGCTATAAACTTTCTCTCTTATATTCTAATATTACCCAGTGGTATAAATATTAAATGGAACCTTTTGCTACTATTAACACCTATATGTAAAACCCATGCTAAAATCTGTTAACACAGTTTTTATTATTATCTTAGCATTTATCTTGATTGGCAACCAAGGAGACATTGTGGCCAAGGTTTTAAATATGGTGCGATATATATTGGGATGCTTATTTTATTATTTATTAATGTGAATTTAATAATGGCTCATAAATTTGTATAGTTTAAACTCCAAACAAAGTGTGGATATATTTTTATGAATAAATGTTGAAACACTTTTGGCATTGGTTAACAACTGGTTAATTGGTTACAACTAACAATTGTGTTAACCATTTTGAAATTCAAACAATAAGCAGAAATGGAAATGCAGTTAGCACTTTTGTTATTAAATTGTTTAATTGTTATTATTAGGCAATAATATATTTCAATAGTTAAATAGTATATTTTAATAAAACATATTACTATAGTCAACCTGGGCCCACTGAATGCTGATTGCATTGAAGCTAGCATATGCTCAGTGGTACCCTTTTGACAGGGTAACGTTGATATTTGCCTTATTCTTCTGTTTTTATTTTTTTAATGATTAATTGTAGTGTCTTGTTACAATATATGTGATCTATAGTAATATTTTTGCTTTTCTTTATTTAATTGCTCTCAATTTGTCCACTACATAAATGTTTTGTGTGAATGTTGAGTCAAATTGCGAGTTAAACTTAGAGTTTATTATCATAGCCTACTTGAATAATGATTGTGTACATGGATAGAATGTGGTGTCTTATATTTAGAGTAAGTCCTTATTGTCAAACTTCACTTGTTTGTAATCACTTATTTGGTGAAATACTTCATTTTTGTAGAAGGCTGTATCAATTATAACATTTATAGAGTGCAATAATCTTTGTGGATATAATTATGTATCAGGTGCACAAATAGTGTTTAAAAATATATTGGTTTTAATGAAAAAAATCTGACTCTGTTCTGGATTTATTTTTAGGATGACTATTTTTTAACATAATATTTAGTTTCTAATTTAAGTTCATTTTGGTGAATATCCGACAGGGAAATTTTGTAAATTTTAAGTTGAGAAATTTTATACCTTTAACTATGACAAAGCCAAAAGGTTTGTATGCTCCATTGCTTGAAATAAAAATATTTTTTATTAATGAGGTATCCAATGACTTGTAATAAATTTGCATTGGACATTTAAAATAGATGTTTTTGGTCTAGTGATTTAGATTAAAGATATTAAAAAATTTCTTGTTATTAATTGTAGGAACATCTGTAAAGTCGGAAGATGTCAAAGACGAAGAAAAAGAAGTCACAGACAGTATTAACGAGGAAGAGATGGATGAAGATAAAAGGGGTGTGAAGCGCAGGGCGTCTACTGCATTCAGTGATGATAATGATGCTGACTTCCGAGGGTTTGAACAGACAGATAGCAGTGATTTAACAGATTTTTCAAAAATTGTTGGTAAGTGCTGATGGTTAGTTGTTTAGTCATTAAGCCTCGCTATCTTAATGTTTGTGTGTCAATTAACTGGTTAAAATTATTTTCTATTATCTTTTGAAAATTATCTCATATATTTAGTAGAAATTTAATTATTACAATAGCTTGATAATTCTATATAAATTTTTTCACTGATTGAAATGATGATTGTGCAAATCATAAATTGTAATGATTTACATGCACAACAGAAGAGGAATGGAAATTTTTACGGAGATACTCGACAGATGAGGATTTTAAAGGTTTCGAAAATGTTGAGACAAAGAACTTGGCTGGGTACATTCGAATTTTAGGTAAGAAGAGAACATATACCTGACCTTCTATTGCAACTTTAATGCTCATCTGGCTTACTTAGTAGATGTTGAATATTCCCTTACCATTAAAGATTTTACAATAAGTTTGAATTAATAAATTGTTTTCAGAACGTTTGGAGGCTGAAGTATCTGAGGCAGTTAAAAATTTCACTCCATTAAGGCAAATATCAGCCACCACAACTTCTTTGGGTGTGCGTGCGAGTAAAAGACCAAGACAAGATACAGGTGAGATAATTGTGTTATTTAATATTTTTAGAATACGAAACATTACTACAATTTTACTATGAGAGTGCTCATAGGTATTCGAAATATCCAGTCCATTGAATTATCTACCAATATTTCTTTGATCCATAGAGACTGTCTCTGGCCGCAATAATACCTTTCATATAGCTTTTAATTATTTTATAAAAAACTTATAAAGCAGATATAATTGCTAAGGCATAATTATATAATTAGTGCCTATTATTAGTTACTATATATAGTTATTTATATTTCCTATGTTACTGACAGATGGTTCCAGGCCATCTTCAGCATTGTCGTCGAGATCTGATGGCGATGGCGCTATATCAACAGATGTAAGTTAATTGCTTTAGTGTAATTTTACAAGATACCCATGTTTTATACCAATTTTAATACAATTCTTGTCTGTATATGCAGCATCAGAGAATAAATGGAAGTAAAGAAGAAGTCAAAGTTAGTATGTCTAATGAGTAAAGTTTTTAATTCAATGTTTAATACTTAAACTAATATATTGGTAATTTTTGCATGCAGCACCTTAGGATAGATATCGGGAAAGAGAATATGGTAAAAGTTAGTATTTATAGTTGGTTTTATGTTTGTGGATAACCTGTAGCTCTGTCTGAATGATAACCATGTTTTTTATATTTTTTATAAGTTAAGATTACACACATTTTAAAAATAATCTAGTAAGTCAATTTGATTAATTATTAATAATAATAATAAAAGTGGTTTTATGGAGCACGTAATAGTTTAAGGAAATTACATAAAATGGGTCACGATTTATTTTGGGTCTTTTTGTAAGTGTATATTGTTTTGGGGTATACTTGTTCAATCTAACCCTGTAGAAACGTCTATATATTATGTAATAATATGCACCACATATTATGTACTTAACATTAACTAATATATAAATTTACAGGCGTCATCATCCCCCGCTGGTCGCGGCCGTCGTCCCACTACGGAGATGTCATCACCGTTGCTGCGTGTCCCGCTGGAGAAGGGCTGGAAACGTGAACTTGTCTACCGAGCAGCGCTAGACCAACATTCCAGGCGTAATGCAGATATATACTACTACAACCCGCAGGGAAAGAAACTGAGATCTACTAGAGAAGTGAGTATAGCTGTTATTTCCTCTGATCATTCTGATATTTTTTTATTTATGAAAAGGTAAAATTTGTATAATTGAATAAGAAATTTCTTTCTACTAGAATTGGTTTGAATAGCCATTGTACGAAGAAAAAGCTACATTATTCATGAACTCATTGTATGTAATATTTCTTTAAATATTCAAAAATAAAACATAGAAATAGTAGGTTGCTTTCGTAAATTGGCAGTTTTATATATAATTTAAAATATGTTATTTTCTTTTATTTCAGGTAGCGGAACATTTGTCTGGCACAGGTCTTACATTGGAACATTTTTCGTTTTTCAAAGAACCATTAGGAATCGATGATCCTGAGAAAGAAATTATTCGGCAAGCATTCTAATTTACATAACAATTTTTTACATATAGTTTTGTACTTGTTATAATTTAATTTGATTTTTTTATAAATACAGAGATGCGAAACTAATGCGTCGCGTGGAGTCGCCGGTGGCGGCGCCCGCGCCGGTGGAGGGGAAACGCACGCCCAAACCTAAACCCCCCAAGGGAGCCAGCCCCGAGCCTAACACGCCTAAATCGCCGCCTGCTAAGATCAAGGTATTAAAAAATAAAATTCAAGTACATATGATATACATAATTGTAAAGACAGAAATAGAAGTATGAAACAGTATAAAAGCTAGGTACAAATTATAATATGTTAAAAATGATACCAAGAAGCCGTTTACGTATTTTTACATATAGAAAGTTCTAAGCAATAAAGCACCATTTAAATACATAAAATCAAGAGTTAATTAGATTTGTTAATGACATCTTAATATTTATTTTTTAAATGCAGCCTGTTTATAAATCTTCACAACACTATTTGTGCCTAAACATTTTTTAGTTAAAATACATATATTAAATCAATTTATCACTAATTAATATATATTAAGAGTTCTTAGTATTCTTATTTGAGCTGACTATGACATGTATAGTTATATAACTATAGTTCAATATTGAATGAACTGATTGCAAAAACATTTAATGACTACCTTTAACTTTTAGGATAATTCACAGGTGAAGTCGATGGGATCCAGATTGAACAACAACACTACACCGACAACACCGGTTCAGAAGCAGCCAAGACGGCAGTCCGCTCAGCCCCAAACACCGGCCTCAGATAACAATAACACCGCTGCCTGGAAGAAACCTAGGTATAATATGTTAGGATCTAATTATAAATTTTGGTTCAATTTTGTGGTGAAATTCTCATAGTTTTGATTATAACATATTTGTGTATTAAAACAAAATGGCCTAAGATTGACAAATTTTAATAAAAAAATGTATTTGTACTGTTTTTATGACATAAATACCAATATTTCTAATATGTTCTTTTTTAACGAATGTTATTAATATTTATAAAAATTCATTAAATCTTAGGTAGGATTTTTTTTATTCTAAAGTGGTTCACGGTTCTTACATTATTAGCTTTTAAGGTTACTTAAAATGTATTCACATTTCACTGTAAGTGTGTATACATTTTACAATACTGTGTTTGACAAACACCTCGGCAGTGTCGACCTAATTTGTAATTTATAAAATTTAAAAAGTGTTTTCTATTAAAGAATACGCTTTTAATCTTCATTAAGTTACACCCAAGTGGTAAGACCATTTGTACTTGGTCAGCTAATATCGGTAGAGTGTGATGTGTGTCGCCGTCCCGCTCGCACGCGGCGGGTGTCGCGGCGTGCGAGCGGGACGGCGCGGTCGGCACGCCGTGGCCGAGTAGTGGTGGAGTGTAGTGTGGGTGCAGGACGGCGCCGCCGCTGCACGCGCGCGCGCACGTCGCCTCGCCGCCGCACCAGGTAAATATAAACATTTGTAACCAGTTTTTTACTAATTATGAATATTGATACAAAAATTCGATTTCTATAAATTTGTGATACAACATAAAATTAACGATATATTATTGATTAAATCATAAAAATATTGTATCTAGTTCACATGTTTTATAATGTAGTAATGGATAACATAACAAATATTATTTTTATTAGTGAAAATTAAACTCAATTAATCGAAGTAAGTATTATTTTTTCTATTAATATTACATTAAAAAAATTTAAACGCCACATGAAATGTTATTGTAGTGGCAGACATCTTGCATTTCAAATTTATCAAAGAGTTTAGTACTTTGTTAGTCTATCTGTTAAAACGCACTACGCCTATATCTAAACATAAAATTTTAGAAATGTACACCAAATAAAATGATACCACATACGAAAGCATGCACAGCAAAGAGTCATACATTATATGAAAGACACCCATTTAAGAACTGCTGGTAATAAGTATGTTATATCGTTTGGTGTCACGGGCTAATATCCGCAACTCCACATCAAGGTGCGGTTTTTGCGCAAGAATACGTTGTTATATAATGTTCGTGTGAGCGGTTAAAGCAGTGTCGCGTGCGCAGGTGGGCGGCGGCGCGCAGCAGCCGTGCTCGCTGTCGTGCGGGCGCGCCGTGCCGTCGCTGGCGTGCGCCGCCTGCCTCTGTCTCTACCACCCCGCCTGCCTGGGCCTTGCGCACCTGCCGCCGCACCCCTTCTACTGCCGAGTGAGTTCACATACCGCACACCATGCACAATGCACCATACACCACACACCGTACAATGTACATATGACACTGAGGAGCAGTACAAATGAAAATATAAATTTAAATACGAACAAGTTTCCGTTTACCCTAAATAAATATAATTTTAAATGCTACCTATGCAAGTGTTAATATACTTTACACCTAGTTGGTTTCTATATTGTTTATTTTTTACATGAAAAAACATTTGACATTTTAAAGAATTAAAAGTAAATTGCTGGCAACACTATTTAAATCTTATGTTTGTGTTGTCAGTATTTAAATGACTCGCCGGCTTATTTTTATTTTTTTGCGTATAATAAAATTAATATTGATCATATTCATTAGAACTGTGAGACAACACCGCCTCGCGATCCACCGTTGATACACAAATCGGGCGTCGCGCTAACGACAACTCCGACTGGGCCACAATCGGCCAACCCGGCCAACGTGTCGGCCAATGCGTCCAACGCGTCGGCCAATACGCCCGTCGATACTGTGCCCGTGCCGCGGCGTGTGCTGGTCTCTAACAAGCAGAGGGGTGATAAGCGTGTGCTGTTGAGGATGAAGGTATGTGTGTTGTTTTATCAAATATATCTTAAGAAAAAAATGTATGTACAATGCCATTACCATGAACATTACATACTAGCTGTAGATCCAAAACGATTAACAACATAAACTCTTAAAAATTATTCAATTTTTATTCTAGTATGTAAAGATGAAAAAAGTAAATTCAGATACTATATAGATTAGGTAATTTTAGGATGGCTTCCAAATAAAATGTACACATGTTCTGTACACATATTTTCGGTTAAATGTTTATATATTAAAAAAAAAACACTTGTTATTAATCATTCAATTTAGTATACTTAAAATGAAATTCAACGACTATTCTTTTGCATAATACATCAATTAAATGATAACTCCATTTTGTACTTGTTACAGATGTCAGGTGGTGCAGATGGTCAGAAAGTATGGGCAGTGTCCCCATCAGCAGCGGGACAAACAGCCAATCAACAAAACACTCCTAGTGTTAATAATACAACTCCTATTACTACCCCTAACCCTCTACCTACTCCTACGCATAAACAAACCCTACCCCAGACTTTAGCTATGATAAACGGTAGGAAGTTTATTGTGGTAGCTCGTGGACAGACAACTTAAACCAGAAAATTTGGAATTATCTTAATCTTTTCTCTATATATCTATTACTATTATCTGTATAAAAATATGAGCCATGATTTAATAATTGAATTCAGGTAAAATTGTGTTTTAGAAGTTATGGCAGTTTATTTTTAATAAACAAATCTTTAAGAAAACTCTTATGCCCAGTATAATGATAATAACAAGATAATTTTCAGTAAAACCTAAAGCCGGAAATATTGCCTAATTGATTTGTTACTAAGATTTTTAATGCTGGTCACTCCCATTATACAAAATATTCAAATTGAATTAATTTTTTTTTGCTGACTCTACATAAGAAATAACAGATTAAGCACTATTATGTAAGTGCATATAAAGCATGTATAATAAACGTATATCCCAATTTTAAGTCTTTTCATATATTTATTTTTTAGATTAATTTTTTGTTTATAAGGTCGGTATTACATAAAAATACTTAAACAAAAAAAAATATCCTTTAATAAAATAACTAGGTCCACAAAAACAAGGTATGTTATTTTCAAAGTTTTTATTTTTTATATATGTTATAACTTATCAGGTAAGTTTTTAAGAATCGTGAACCACAAAAAAGTTACGTTGTTATAAAAATAATTATTTACACTTTTAATTGTTAATTAAAAACTATTTTGAATTTCGTTACTGGTAATACGAACTGGTAATACATACCGCTTTCTTATAAATATTCAAGTGTAATAATTGCATCCTAGAAGAATATTAACTTTTACATTTTAAATTAACGAGAAACGATGTAATATTTTACTATTACAATGTAACTGTAGGAAGCCCAGTAACATACATTTTCTATATATGACTGACTGACAATGTAACTGTAGGAACCCCAGTTACATACTATTTTCTTTATATGACTGACTTTTACTTTGACTTTGACTTTGCAGTGAGAAAGGTCGCGGCAAGGTGGCGAACGGCGCGTCGTCCCCGCCGGCCGGCTCGCCGCGCCGCCGCGGCCGCCCGCGCCTCGACGACACCGACCACTTCACGCCGTTCGTGCGGCGGGCGCAGGACGCTAAATACGACGTCGCTGTGCAGGTCATTATATTATATTATCCATAATTCCATACTAATATTATAAATGCGAAAGTGACTCTGTCTGTCTGCCCTTCCATCACGCTAAAACTACTGAATCGATTAGAACGAAATTTGGTACACAGATGGTCTAGAACCTGGGGAAGCGTTGTTGCGCGAGGGGTTGAAACTTTGTAGTCCACGCGGATGGAGTCGCGAGCAACAGCTAGTAATCTATATATGTATAAAAAACGAAGTCGTGTTAGTTTCACTTATATAGCTTGTGAGTGGTTGAACCGATTTGCCTGAAATTGGCTTGGAAGTAGCTTAGAACCAAGAGAAAAAATAAAATAATTGATTTTTTAAAATTATATTTATCCTAACATGAAAATGAATTATTCAAAATGTGCCAAATTTTTGCCGGCGAACATAGCCAATAACAGCTGATCCGATTTACATAATTCTTTTTAACCGACTTCAAAAAAGGAGGAGGGTTTCTCAATTCGACCGTATGTTTTTTTTGGATGGTTCTTAAGAAAAGAAAGGAGAGTAGGTGTAGGGTTTCGGGTAGGATGGGAACAGCTGAACGAAGTGTTGTCGGGCCAGCTAGTTACAATAACAATGTGTGTATTGCAGATATTCCAGTACGTGGGCATGCGCGAGATGGCGCGGTGCGCGCGCGTGTGCCGCCTGTGGCGCCAGCTCGCCGCCGCGCCGCCGCTCTGGCGCCACGTGCGCATGAAGAACTCGCACGTGAGGCCACACACGACACTGCTATACATTACACTACTACACTACAACACTACACTACACTACTACACTACTACACTACACTACACTACTACACAACAACACTACTACACAACTACACTACACAACTACACTACACTACACAACTACACTACACTACACAACTACACTACACTACTACACTACACTACTACACTACACTACACTACACAACTACACTACACTACTACACTACACTACTACACTACACTATTACACTACACTACACTACACAACTACATTACACTACTACACTACACTACTACACTTCACTACACTACACTACACTACACTACACTACACTACACTACACTACACTACTACACAACTACACAACACTACACTACACCACACTACCTGTCAAGCTCCGCGAGTTTTCATTGGCAGCGATAACCATCCAAATTACCGCCATACCTCAGGAACTTCCACGGAACGTTTTCCCGTTCAATGGATAAAATTGTGTATCACTTTGTGCGCCCGAGTTTTTAATTGTGCTTATTATATTTATGCGAGACTTAACATAAATTCTACTTTTCGACATCAAACCATGGGGGCCTAGCCGGCCTCCCTCTGCTTCAGAGTGAAGTTGCGAAGTCAAAGAGTATATATACGATCAATTCATACCTATAGTCAATTTAAAACTTTTTGAAAAGAATGTAGTAAAAAATCCAATTATTATTACATTGCCTATGTAACCAGTTATATTTAATATGACAGGTAAGCGACTGGGCGGGGCTATGTGCAGCGCTGAAGAAGCATTCGACAAAATGGTTCGACTTGCGGAAAATGCTCCTACCAGCGAACGACGCCACGTTCTGGGACCAGTTCATTGAACACATCGCAACTGTTGACACGCTTGAAAGGTAATTTAATTGCAATTTTTAACAGCTTTAGAGCTGAAAAATAGATTACTTGTTAGTCTCTGAAACATTAAAAAAAACCTTTTTATGGTTCGGCACCTAAATGAGTAAACGGTTCCATGGTTACAATTTTCATATTTATTCTGTTGCGTTAAACAAACAAAAACTGTAAGTAAAGGGGACATTATTTTTTATTTGTTTTTCTGCAATATTGATTATAGCAAGAGGTAGGCGCTTGAACTATTCACATAACTTCGAATAGAGCATTATGTTTCATAACAAATTAAATTCCGTGTCATTGTTAAATATCATTAAGTAAATGATTGTTAAAGGTTGGAGCTATGCCGCTGCCCGGCGCGGGTCGTGGAAGCAGTGTGCACGCGGCTGCCGTCGCTGAGAGCGCTGTGCGCGCCCGCCATATGGGACACCTCGCTGGACCCGGCGCCGCTCGCCTCCCTCACTCGCCTAGAACTACTGCGTCTCAAGGTAACACTACAAAAAGGATTTTATTGAGCCTTTTCAGTAGGTTTAAGCTCATAGATACATAATGCGCATGTCGAATATCCACCAATAAATTAACATTTATGAGTTTGAGTTATTCTGAGTTTTTACCGCCTCGAATTAATGTTTGAGCACCCTTGAAGATTCTTAAACGACGGATGGAATACCCC
>JADANM010000147.1:4666206-4699247 GCA_026213755.1 Eurema hecabe | reverse complement strand
AATAATGTCAACTATTTTGTATTAGTAGTAGACTACCCATATGGACTACTTAGAAACTTTACAACCGCTTCGGATGTGTTATTTTTTCGCAGAAGTAGATGTTATGTTATAATTATTCTCTTAATAAAGAAAGAACTTTTTAAAGCTTTGTCAAAATGATAAAGAATTTTTATTAGCTACAAATAATTGTATATTAAATTGTATATGTTTTCCAGGTGGAAATTCTCCCGATTCCAACGTTGCAGCGTCTCCTATCCGCGCAATTACCGAACACGAAGCTAAAACTCTTGCGCATCCCCTTCCACGCCACCTGGCGGCAAACGCTGGCTGACTTCCAGTAGCACATACATACAAGCTTGTGTAGCCATATCAAAGAAATGATCTTTTTATGAAATGGTCGAGCATTCTGTAAAATGTCTATTATGTATTCATAACATGTGCATTACCAACAGATAGTAACCTATTCTCATGTGATAATTGCTATGTAATGCTCGGTCATTTTGTAAAATGTCTTATGGTATGGATACAAACAACAACACATACATAATAACAATGTCCTGACCAACAGAGAAAGAAATACCCTCATTGTAGATATACACATTTTGGTTGATTTGGTGTAAGTGATTTACCTAGTGACTTTTATTATCATCATTGACCGATCATAATGATAATAATACAAAATGATAATATTTATTACTGTTTTCGAAATTTTCTCGTTTCTATATACATAATATAAAAAATCTCAAATGACTATTGCATTTTTTCTAGTGACAAATAGTTTTGTTTATTCTTCAAGTATCTATGGTTAAAAATCATTTATGATAATTCAATGTCACTAGGTTGTCTTGTCGGGGGGAATAATACAGTTACATATTATAAATAAGAGAGCATTGATTGTATCGGCAGGCTGACGCAGAATGTATAATGTAGCAATAAAAATATAACATGTAATGTTGCCCGTTTCAAACCATTGTAAATGTCAATACACATACATAAATGTAAATCGAAGCCTGCGCGCATATATTTTTCTTTATTGAATAAAAACTTAAAAGGATGTATGTAAAACGTGATATGTAGTTGTAAATGATTTTTTTATCATTGCGGTAGATTTTACGTATATTAAAGTGTCAAATATTTTAAATTGTAATGACAAGATGGACATATATTTAATGTTGAAACACCAAATATAACATAAGCTAATTGAGAAGTACACGCGGTATTTGGATCTCAATATCACGCACATGCGAGACCTCGTCATTATATTAAAAATAATTTACCATGTTTAGTAAAATCGTTTTTTTTATTATTAACGTTACCTATATATTTAAAATGTAAAGTTTAATCGCTTTGATATAAACATATCCTATTTATTATTCTTCAAAAATATTATCAGTGTTTTCCATTTGATTTCTAACCTGATTAAAAAAAATATATAAGTTTTAATTCAAAAAATATATTGACGAGGTCTTAGGTTACTTGTAGTTTTCAGATATATACATATATGTTTACCTAATATGTAGTGACCGTTAATCAGACTTAGTGAAATAGTTTCAGCGTATATTCTAAATAATTATACAAATTTATGTAATGTCTGTGTGCACTGTTATTGATATTACCCACACGGCGCTTGTCGAATTTTTAATGTTTAAAGCAAATTTGAATATTTTCTTAACTATTAGTAATAAATATAATTTATCTTATTAAGTATGTCTCATTTCACATCATATGGGGTGTAGTTTTTTCTATATATTTTGGGTCATTAAAATATTTCGTTAAGTATTGATAAACAAATCCGTTTGTACATTAGCATAGCTAATTTATGAATCGGTTGCATGCGAAACGAGAGCGTCGTGTGGGATGAAACAGGACTCACAAGTAACTCCGGGGTGTTCGCTAGGATATAAGAGAATTATAGCGAAAATTTTATTTTTAATAGTTCTTCAAGAATATGACGCAATGGAATAATATATTAGATTATTAAGGTTGTACATAATCGCCTAGATATATTAATTAGTGCCTACCGCGGGGATCCTCCCACACTAGGCGTTAATGTTTTGTGCATTATTTTTAAATATATAAACATTTATTTTAGTGACTGATTTTTTGGGGACAGTTAGTAATTATGTACGCATTATTTTATTGTACAATAATGTTTTTCGTTTATTTACTTGTAATTTTCTCGCACTCATGACTCCACTTTACTAAATTGAGACTATTTACCAATTTGACATGTCTAGTTTATGTAATTATTTAATTTTAAATTATTTGCGCGTTCTTTTACTTCTGAAGCCTGGCTTTTATTACTTAGACAGAAGTCTATTGTTAATAATCTCCTTACAAGATGCTTTGTGTATTTTTAATTTTAAATGGGCGTCGATGTGGCATTGTAAAAATTGTGCATAGAATGTCCGCGTCGGGTCGTTATCATGATTAGGTTAATTATATTATAGTTAATACTTTGATAGTAAGTATTGGCGACGCAATAAATTGTTGCCCTTACAACAGGTGTTTTATTTTATTATTGTTCTACAACGAATTTACACAAATCTATTATTATAAAAATATTTTGAGTTAATATTAGCATTTTGCATTTGTGAATTGAACAATCATTTCCTAAACACGACTCGTAGTAATAATAGTTTGCGAAGAAAAAATAACTAAACCCAAAAATATATTCTGCTAATGTCATTATTATATCTGCCGATATAAGATATAGTATTATGGAATCCTTATTTCCCTTTCTGAAGCTTCATTATTTAAATTAGATTTATATCTATGAAATCGATGAAATCACATTTTTATAAACGTAAAATAGTATCGTATATATCTTTTAAGAGTACCATAAACCATTCCTATTACTTTTAGGCTATAATGTAGTGAATTCGAATACCGCATTTGACAATACAGAGTAGAAATAAAACAACCGGTGAATTCCAGGAATATATTTCAAATTCGTCTCGCTACATTGAAACGATCTAAATTAAACATTGAGTTACACAACATCAAAATTCTTTAAACAATAATATTGAAAGAACTACAGATATTGCGAAACAGTTATTTTAAACACAGGGCAGGTGCTGGGCGAAGATGAAATTAAATAATCCATTTTAGTCAAAAATAAGTACAAAGTTTGTCTTGTGCAGTAGAGAAATAAAATTTTAAGATTTTTATATTATCAAAAATAATGTCCAAAATACAAACTTTGTAAGTACGCCCGTTTTGCACAGGATGGTCTATACGATAAAACCTATAATCATGGTCAAACTACATGGACACCGAGTACACATTGCAGTTATTAATCTTGAAATATAATTTTCAAATAATAGACATCAATTACAACATTTATGGTTATATTTTATTGCGGAAAATACTTTACGTGCACGTTACACGATTAAAAATAAAACTTTAACATGTAAGAAAAAATCCAATCACCAATCTTAAAATTAACACAAAAACAGTAATTCATTTTTAAAATTACATGTAATTGTATAAACATGGAATACATATATAAACCACAACCACATTTATTCCATATTTATAACTTACACAAAAATTTTAAAAATATAACAAATAATTCAAAAGCAAAACCGGCATTATGAAGGCGTTATTACTCAAAAAATAATTTTAAATCTAGAACATAGTGGAATACATAATTTCCAACCAGTACCAATTAAAAAAAAACAAACAAATTTTAAATCCATAAACAACTCCATTGAATAAAAAAAAATAAAAATTTCAAAAATGGAATTTGGAATAGAGAACGAGAAGCGTGTGTCGTGTAACGGTGTAACGCGTTGGCGGCATTACTTGAGCGCGCACTCGACGAACACGGTGCTGAGGTGGCGCGGCTGCGGTGGCGGCGACGGCATCAGCGGCGGCGTCTGCGGGCCCGTCGGCCGCTCGTGCGTGAAGTGCACGTCGCTCAGCGGCCACAGGTCTTTCAGCACCGCCCTGTATATATAAAACAAATGGTTTTAAATTTAGATGACATATAAATTTTCTCTTGGTTTTTGTATCAATTTTTTTAATTCCAATGTGTGTCAGAGCAATGGAAATATAAAAGAGAAGTTTCATCTATTTGCATTAAATACAACCGAGAGAAGCAAATTTCAGCAACTCCCTAAATCCCAGCTCTTCATAATCTATCTATATCCTAATCAAAATTTGTGCTGTTTGTTGTTCTATCAAAAAAAAACTACTCAAGCGATTTTGCTGAAATGTGGCATACCTTAGATGCTAGATTAGCACTTTTTGTTTCACTATCGACATGGGACCGATAACATTGCAGTTCATTGATATACCGTTTTTCAATTACAGGGCATAGTGCGAATTAGTGGCGCAAAATGCCGAATTATGCTTATGGTAATTGAGGTGTTGCTGTAGTTGGAACATTCAACGTTAAGTATTATGCCGCATAATGCGCTAAAGTTCCATAATTGAAAAAACTAGGATAGTATACGTGTAGGCGGTACGCACCACAGGCGCTTGTCGACGACGGGTCGCACGCGCGGCACGGGGAAGCCGTTGAAGGCGGAGGCGACGGGCAGCGTGTAGGCGCCCATGTTGCGGAACAGCATCCACGCGCCCGTGCGCTGCGGCGGCAGGCGCGTGGCCGCGATCACGCAGTCCAGCCCGTCGCACGACGGGCCCCAGATCGAGCACGGCGTGGTCGATTCGGAGCTGGCCTGCAACAACATACATAATTGATTTTTTTTTATTATGAAGAGGGGAGACGAGCTGGACGCACTCCGGATGGAAAGATGATAAGTAACGCCAGCCCATAGCCAATGCAATAAAGAGCAAAGTTCTGGGTAGCACTACATTGGTCTGGCTGGCGTCTAGCTCGTCTCACCTCTTCATAATAAAAAAAAAAACTACCAATATAACCAAGCCGGTCACAGAGGAATTAAAACATTAAAAATTTGACCAAATCGCCACTTAACTTAGCTTCTTAACCTCGACTAAACGAAACGATCTGATTATATAGGATTGCTTCTTTTTACCTACTTTAATATTATTCAAATTTTAAATTTTATCTAAGGAAAAACTTAACATAATTAATGTTTGTATGCCACATAGATATTGGAACATCAACAATGGCTGTATTTCTAGTTTCTTAACACAATGAATTTGTTATATAAAATTGTATAATAGATCAATTAACTAATCTATCTATACTGATACTATAAACATGGCCATATAAGTAGGTAGGACCTACTTATATAGATACAGTTGAACTCCAATTAAATTTAAAACATGGGAACATTTCATGTTTCTTTCATTTAGTTCAATAAATAAATAGTGCAATATCAAAACGTAGCTTTTATTCTCTCCAATGGCAATTTTTTTTAAATCCGATTATCCGAATATTTGATTATTCGAATGGGTCCCGGGACCCATTAATTCGGATAATTGGAGTTCTACTGTAGTACCTATCTAGGTGGTGAGTGGTAAGTGATAGATGATATTACCTCGAGCGGCTCGGCCTCCACCACCTGGTGGTCGTACAGCACGCAGTTGAAGGAGCCGTACACGCCGTCGTTGATGAAGTACATCGTGTGGCTCTCCTCGTCCACGTCCGTGCCCAGCTAACACGAAACATTCATATAAATACTCAATTATAAATACAATAATCTACACAAATATTATAAAGAAGTAAAGTTTGTGTGTTTGTTAAATTGTAAGGGGTAATCTCGGGATCTACTGAACCGATTTTAAAAATTCTTACACCGATAGAAAGCCACATTATTGCTGAGTGTCATACGCTATGTAAAAAACCGAAAGGATTATTAACATTATGCCCAACGATGTGGGCACGGGTCGGCTAGTACTTTATAAGCATAGAGAAGTCTGTGTTTTATTCCATTTTTCTTGTATTTTGATTTTATGAATTTGGGGCAACAAGTTATTAAGACATTATATAGTAATGATAAAAAAGAATAACATATATTTATATGTTCTGAAATATATAGACTGTAAAAATCTGTTTGTTGTTTTCCTTATGAATAATTTGTCACGTTGTTTGTCTGCGATTGACTCCTAAACTATTGAACCGATTTCAAATTAAATTTGCACACCGTGTGCAGTTTGATCCAACTTAAAAGATAGCTTACATTCCAGTATAGCTCCGGGAACAGAAAAATTAAAAAAAAAGTATATTTGTGTATAATAATCGTCACGAATGTTTAGCGATTGACGAGAATAGCTGCGCATCGGTAGAATCGCGCTCGTAATTGAGGTATTGGTGCAAGAAAGACAACACGACTGGTACAACCAATCAACGCTCGCGCACCCGACGATCACGCGCCCCGCGCGCCGCGCCGCTACCTCGATACCTTATTTTTGACTTCTGCGCAGGTTTCGTCCAGCGCTAAAGGTAATTGACGGTTACTATATGTCCACTGTGGCCACGTACCTCCCTAACGGCGTGCACGCAGGCGGCGAGCGTGTAGGCGGCGGCCGCGAAGTAGCGGCCCGGCTCCGCGATCACGCGCACCTCGCGCCCCGCGAAGTGCGTGTCCAGCGCACCGTTGATCACTTGCGACACCTGGACACATCATATACATCATATATTATTTATATATTTATTATTTATTAATTAATTACATTTAGCATATTAAAACCTGAAAACATGATTGACGCTGATTTAACAGCGAGCTGACTATATAAGTGAAATATTCACACCATATTTTTGTTTCTAAGACTAATCGTTTTTTAATTATTAAGGTACGATGATATAGACCTTTCCGTTACGGTTCACTTTTGAAACCTGGTACCCGTATGTTTCGGCGCGATTTTAAAGATGTTTTACGTCATAATAAAAAAATAGTATAGATTAAAAAATGACATAACGGTCTGGCAACACACCTCGCGCAGGTCGTGGTGCGCGTGGCCGCTGAAGCCGCCGCCCACGTCGAGCAGGCGCATGCGCATGCCGAGCGTGTCGCCGAGCGCGAACAGCGTGCGCGCCAGCTGCACGCCGCGCGCCCACGCGCGGTACTCGCGCGCGCCCGACCCCACGTGGAACGACACGCCGATCACCTGCGCACACGCACACGTATATAGACTCATACAGCCAATACACATATAGCTTCCTAAGGGCTACTGTAAACTATTCATTTAAACAAAAAACAAATAAATTGTGCGACTAGTGTTTTATAGTTAAGGTTGATTTTATCTTTCAGCGACAAAAAACAAGAAAAATGCATGTCTGTAATTTTATATGAACCTTTCTTACCCCTACCAGAATCTATCTGACCCCTTTTTTCTTTGGTCGCTTTATTATCAGAAATTTTTAGAAACATGAGTTGAGTAGAGTCAAAATCATAGTCTAGTAGAATGTTATACTAACATCGAGCTTCATAACGGCCGCCAGCTTGAGCAGGCGCGGCGCCTCGACGAAGGGCTCGCAGCCGAACTTGATGCCCAGCGGGCACTGCGCGCCCAGCGCGTCGCACCGGATGCGCAGCACTAGCCTGCGATACGATATAACATTACTCATTAGTCATTACATATGGCAAAACCACAGATAACAAAAAAAAATTCAAGAATAACGTATATGTAAATGGCGGCCATATCATTTGTCAGTGGTTTTTAGCAAGCAACCAGGACTTACACGAAAAAAGAAAGAAGACAAAAAGTTTAATTACAAATCGTTAAACTATAACTATAAGTACAAATATAACTAGTCCACAAGCAACAGAAGAATTTTAAATAAATTTACTTATTTATTACCCTCTAAATAAATATTATTCCAATTATTTTATCAATCATTATATTGCGGTGTGTTTAGTTAATATAAAGCTTAAGTCTTATATTTGGTAATGTAAATGGCAACACTCACTCAGCGTCGGGGTGGTTCTGCTTGACCTTGTAGAGCTCGGCCTCGGAGTCGAACGTCATCATGCTGACGCCGGTCGCGGCCGCGTAGCGGATGTGCGACGCCATCTTGGCCGGGTTCGCGAATATTATGCGCCTGCGCAACATATGGTATTAGTACATTAGTACAAAGCTTAGAAGCTTGCATTTATAGTTATATCGTTCTACACTGTAATAAATAAGGTGAGGTCACTTCGTTACGTAACGCGTTACTATCTGGCTTCTCTTTCTGTCACGCATAGGCAAGCTCTTCCTCTCTCACTCTAACTCACAGTTAAATTTATCACTACTTTTGTGATTTACGTATGATCGATCACTCTCAAGAGTAACTCTCAAAACTAAGTATTGCTTTCGCTTGAGCGTTCAATTACACGTGCAGTGACAGAAAATTAACAAAAGTTTTTTCTTTATTTTGACTTTGATCGAAATGTCGCACTATGCTCTGTAATTGAAAAACTAGGAATATAACGTTATGGATAGGAGGACTAGGAATATAACGTTAAGGGTAGGAAAACTAGGAATATAATGTTATGGCTAGGAAGACTAGGAATATAACGTTCAGGATAGGAAAACTAGGAATGTAACCTTATAGACAGGAAAACTAGGAATATAACGTTAAGGGTAGGATAGAAATATAACGTTACAGATAAGTATAGCGAGTGCATAATGAATGTATACTGACTCGGGCGCGACGCCCATGTCGCTCACGAGCTGTATCTCGTTGCGCGACGCGCAGTCGAAGCCCGTGCCCAGCGCCGATAGCACGCGCAGCAGCACCTTGTCGTCGTTGCACTTCACCGCTACAAACACACAAACACACACAATCATATTATTATTTAGGAATTTTAATACTTTCATTTCTTCTCGTAGCGTAACTGTTGAAGTACAGAAAAAAACTTTATATTACCTTAGGACCCTATTGCATTTGATAAACGGAATTCATACCATCACATCCATTCGGTGGTGATCATACCAAAATAATGAGATCGTCAGTTACAATGATCGATCTTAAGTTATAGATATACCGTAAACGTTAACAAGTATACAGCGTTTAAAAGACTTAACTCTGAAAATTTGGAGAGTGCATTCAGGAGGTTCGAAGGTATCGAGTAGCATTGTGGTGTGGTAGTATAGTGTAGCGTAGTGTAGTGTAGCATAGTGTAGTGTGGTGTAGTGTAGTATAGTACAGTGTAGTGTAGTGTAGTGTAGTGTAGTCTAGTGTAGTATAGTACAGTGTAGTGTAGTGTAGTGTAGTGTAGTGTAGCATAGCGTAGTCTAGTGTAGTATAGTACAGTGAAGTGTAGTGTCGTGTAGTGTAGTGTAGTGTAGCATAGCGTGGTGTAGTCTAGTGTAGTGTAGTGTAGTGTAGTGTAGTGTAGTGTAGTGTGAAGTGTTACCGTAGAAGGGCTCGACGCGCGGCATGGCCTCGCGCCAGTGGCGGTAGCGCTCGGCGATGACGCCCACGTCCATCACGTAGAAGGGGTCCTCCTGCGCGCCCGAGCGCACGATGTCGCTCACCACGCCCTCCGCGCTCCACTCGCCCTCCAGCACGCTGATCGGCTCCTCGTCCAGTACCCTCATGATGCCGGGGATCCTTATTGCTTTATCCCTGCACAGACAATTACAAGCCCGGTTAACGCATGGAATTGTCATCGGGTTTCGTGAAGTTGCTGAAGGCGAGGCGTCCTTCCTTTCCCCTCGCGTTTTGCAACCTACGATATTAGTCCTGTTTTTCCCACTTAAATGCTGGTAAGGCCTTTTTGCTTTAGACACACTTTTTGCTTAGTTAACCAATTTGCAAAGAAAAAGACCAAAGACAATACTACTATTTGATTCTTTCACATTATCCATACCATTATTGATTGAGAATATCATAGTACTGCAATATACAAAATGCCAAAATATCTATACAGTGTAGCATACTGCATACCACAAGTTCCGATCGTTTCAAGGATCTTCACAGGCGCTGTGCCGACACAAGTGTAGAGACTGGCTCTGTCCTCCGACGGGCTCTGAGCCTCGGCAGACGCCGAGGCCGAGACAGTCGGCTATCCTGCGCTCGAGAGAGGAGACGCCGCGCCGGAGATCGGTCAGGCGTGCCCGGTGCCCGGCGGCGGTGCGAGAGCGCTAGTCCACAAGTGTCAGCTGCAATACAATACAACCCTAGATGAGTTCTAGTTCTAGTAATAATAAATGGGAATTTTACGGGTCATATCAAAATCAAAACTACTATTAAATAGCCAAGTTAAATAGACACGTTTGAATTCGACTTCGAGTACTTTCATAGAGTAAAACAAGTATCTATTGCGTGCTTCTAAATTGCTTTTTACGTTTGTATTTATTTATTATGTTGTCTGTACTTTTTACTAGTGCCATATCTGTAGGGAATACTATTAGTGATTTTAGTGGCAGTTGAGTTGGTAGCAAGTAATCTCACGCGTAAGTGGTGTGTCGTCAGCGGGCCGGCTCTCGTCGGAGCCAGGGCGGGTCGACGTTGAGCGCGCGACGCCAACAGCGCGTAGCGTGGCGCCCGGCACTGCAAGATGCGCCGGACTCACCCGGTCCTGTCTGCTCAGAGAAAAACAATACATATCATTAATTATAATCAGTTTAAAAAACAACTAATCAGACTCAAGAAGCATAGAAGTAATTGTCATTGGGTTCACGCGAGACGGGCTGCTTGCTCAGTGCGTAAACTACTGCTACATAGATATGGAATTTGTAAATCATGATAATAAAACACTACTTCTAAAGGAAGTTTCATAAAATGAAGGAAGCTAAAAATGCATAATGAAAGGTAAAAGGAGTCTCTCACATAATGTGACGTGTTGAATGTTCATTGCTATCTATAAAACGTTTTAAAGAAATTTTTTACATATATTTTGCTTACATCAAAATCTAGAAGCACGATTTATAAACCAGAGTTACATAATTTTACATTTAAAATGATATCCCAAATCGTCTGTGTTACGTCGAGAAATCATATGATTGTATGAATCTTTTTATATAGCCACTTCAGTGATAAGTGTTACTAACGTGCTCGGTGAATGCTCTCGTACGCTTTAAGGCAACCTTGAACCCAGGAACGTAGATTAATTTTCGACTTTAGCAAATCATTGGCATTCTGATAGACTTCTTACGATATGGGTAGTCATGTGTTATATTACATACCTATATAAAAACTAGTTGTGCCGCGCGGCGTGACTCGCGGTTTATTAAGGATACTAAGTGTATATTCCAGGAGTAAAACTTAACCTAGGGTGTCAGCTAACTCGATACTAAATTTTATTAAAAGCTCTCCAGCCGTTTAGACGTGAAGAGATAACAAACATATGGTTCTTTTGTCATAACATTTAGCTACTAGATTCTAGGCTACGCTAAGATTACATCTTGTAAACAGCCCTAGAACATTATCGCTTCCGGAAGGTCAAAGTATTCAATATCCAATAACAATCGATTACATGATTACATAATGATGTTGGAATAATAGTTTAGATGATTCTAATATGTACCAATTTGGGTGTCCATCGATACATATTTCGATCTTTAATATTTGCATCTACCCTTCCCTACATTACAACGGCGAAACATTGAAATAGTCGCCATACAAAAAGTAGGTACAACTTGTACAACAACAAGTAATAAATCAATCATCTCTATTAACACGCCTTTTGAATATATCATATAATTATTGTATGTTATTTTCCCACCGTTCATCGATCTTTAGTAGAGTTGCACCGACAGGTGAGAAAGAGGTAGTAACTGCGCAACGCTGCCTGTCGGCGGATGCATCTCTATCAAATCAATACTGTATGCATTGACGAATTGTCTGCACCGAATTTATTAGAGCTTTACGTCAGAACGGTTTAGGCCAAATGAGGATTATATTATATATAGCCTAATTATTTTTGTACATATTTAGAAGTTCGAATTTCAAATCACAGCGGGCGATATATTTTTGCTTATTACTGCGATAAAAAAAAACATAAAAGGATAAACAAATAATTAAGTAAGGATTTTTTTTTTACTGGTTCCCCTGACTTACAATCAGTCAGAGACCTTATTTTCTTTATTAGAACCGACTAAATTGAAGAATATTTAAATTGATAAACCTCTGTTAACTTCACCACGTTTTGAACTAAACGATAGACCTAGCCTGACTCAATAGAATAGTTGTTTCAATAATAAATATTCTCGTATTGTTTTACTATTCAAACGAATAACCCATCATTAGGTTTTAAATATTTATACTAGGGATTAGTTGTAGACGCCCATTCTCTATGTAAATATGCGAGTCAAGCTATTATACAATTACGATATATCTTATTCATTGCGGAATCTTTGCAAGCCTTTTTTAAACTTTGATTTTCGCTTTTTCGTTTAAATTCAATTAAACTATTAGACAATATTGAAATTAGAAATCTCAATTGATTGCAGAATAATCTGTTGCAAAATCAACTGAAATAAATTTCAAATTTATTTTGACTGATGTTGCCATTAGTCATACCCATAATAATTGTATTCTTGTTTAATTTTCTTAAAAAAACTGAACCTATTTGACTCGTAGTCTTTTAAAATATTTTAGCTGTCATGGCGCCAAGATGAATTATATT
Source organism: Eurema hecabe (assembly GCA_026213755.1). Lineage (NCBI taxonomy): Eukaryota > Metazoa > Arthropoda > Insecta > Lepidoptera > Pieridae > Terias > Terias hecabe. The sequence continues at coordinate 4,686,756 of JADANM010000147.1, read as the reverse complement.
GGCAAGGCCAATGTTGCGTTGGGTTTCTTGTATTACGTAGACTCAATTGTTTACTTTTGTCCACGTTTCTATGTAGAAAACTTTTATGAAATTATCACGTTTTTCGGTAATATATGTTATATTCTATTTCTAAAATTTTTTGTGCACGCATATATTTTCCTGCTATTTCATTAAAAATGTGTATTTTTTGCCATAATGTTAATTTCGCAAAATAAATTGTAACTTACCCTTAATAGCGTAATTCTCAAAGCTTTTGAAAACTTCTAAGCAACAACCGTCAGGTTGTTGCTAAATAAGAATATTAGCGAAAAAAAGGGGGAAAAAATAGTCAAGACGACTATTAAAATGAATATTGAAATTTAAATTCGGGGATATCCTGAACGTAAGCAACGCGACACTCGTCAATTACGCGGCAAACTGATAAAAATGTCGCCCGTGTGATCTATTTAAACGCGAACTTATCACGAGGGAGATTTGTACAGTTTAATCAGAGTTTTACTTTATTACATTACACTGCTTTGTTTATTATTAAAGTAAATAAACTCGTTTCATGATTTTTATGTGCTTAATAAAAATCACACATTCAACACGATTCGTGATAATGTTGCCAACTTGAGAAAAACGTTTTAGTTTTTTTTTGTTGAGAGTTTATACGAACACTATAGACAACATCAAAAAATTTCGAGTAGGTATAATGTTGCGTGATATCTAGAGTAAACTCGGAAACGTTTCGATATCAAACTGGCGTTGTTCTCGCTTCCACCGCCACGAACCGCATCGGCGAGGTCACAAGTGTCTTACGTTTTAGCGTCTTATATATTAGATAATTATTACTGAAAGCAACATTTATCGCTGTAGCTCTAAAGATAATTCCGACAGTCGTTGCCGACACCATAGATGCTATCATACATCCGGCAACTATTGAGGCCAATCGAGTATCATACATCTATCATGCGATGTCAGATAAGTGATTTCTATAAGAAAAATCCTTACGTCTAGCTGAAGATAAGTACACATCATAAACCGTCGATAAATGAGAATCTTTCTCAGACTGCGAAATATATAATGCATATACATATACCTATAATATTATCTCAAAGTCGTGAATACCAGGAAGATTCGAGAGATTATAATCTCGCGACATGTATTATCATACAACCGTATTTTGCGGTATAATTAAAACACTGAATCTACTTTCGGGATACAATTTTATTATCCTATACTTAATACAATGTTTAATTACGGTTATTGTGACTCAGAATAAATATATTATGGTGGCCAAAACGTCTTCAACAAAGATTTTCTGCTTAAAAGAAGACAAAGTTCAAATCAGTTTTGTATAGTGCACAGATACAGATGACCAATAATCATTGAACCAATTAAAAGTCCGTAAGCAAACAAATAGTCCGTCGCGTTAGGCTTACGATAGCGCGTGCCGCGTTTAAGTAAATATGAGTAAGATAAATGTCTATGAGACGGAAATGATAAGGGTCTAGAGACCCTTATCATTTCAATAAATATTTTACTAATTTAATAGATATCATTCTTTAATTGCATAATTTTCCGGAAAAGGAAACCTTGTGACTCCCTTAAAATTCATCGACATTCAAAAAAAATCGTATAAGTCTGCGCTTTTGTATATATTGCATTGTTATTCAATAACTTTAGGGTATCTAATTTTATTATCTGCGATCGCCAACCCGCCTGCCAAGCGTGGCGATTATGGCAATTCCTCCCAAATGTTTGGGAGAGGCCCTTGGCCAGCAGTGGGATCTCTACGGGCTACAAAAAAAAATCTAATGCACCAAGATCAATCTATCTTGGTGTATCAAATTTGATGAGAAACAAAAAACCCCATGCAAAAAGATGTAAAAGAATAATTTGTTATAGTCAAAATCTTGAGTTAAGCATATGTAACGATCGCTATACGCTACTTCGCATTAGTAGTTCGAGTTCTAAATCTCGCTTATAATATTATTTATCAAGAAGGCTTAAGGCATATTAGATAATACTTGGCGGCATCGAATCATTGGGCACAAACCACTGACCATTCTAGCACCTAAATTACTCAATTGATTTAAATATAAATAGTTGCCCAGATGACATAAAAAATACTATGGCTCAAATTAAACCTAATAAGGTTAAATAACAAATATGTAAATTAACCTTATTAACAGCATTTGAAAATCGAGTTTGCATTTTTTGAATTTAAATCTGAGGTTTACTTTTAAGATATTTTGAGTCTTGAATTTTCATTCAATGTCTTTTATACTCTAGAAATTACTGAGAATGATATCTCTGTAGAGCTTAAGATATAATATGTATGTACATACATATTTAATAACATTATATTAGTTTTAATTGTTCAGTTAAATAAATAAATGAGTAAGATCCATCTAAACCGCACCTGTTGATAACCAATGCTATGCAGAAATTTATCTTTATGATAAATTTTCCAAGAAATGAGACTTGTATATATAAGTTTCAGTATTTTATATAATTCTTAAGAAGAATGTTTATGAAGACAAGTAATTAATTTCATTTTCTTATTTGCGCCGAATGCAGTGGCGGATCCAGCTTTGGTGTCAGGGGTCACAACTCACATGTCAGTCATGGTCAAATATAGCTCAGCTTCATTAGCTTCGGTGCCAGCGGGGGGTAAGCTTTAGCTCCAGTGGGGTTACTTTGGGTTCAACCTTGTCTTGGAACTAGCTGATCATGACCCCATGAACCCCCATCTGGATCCGCAATAGATCAAATGTGAGGCTTTTTTTATTAATAAGATCATAGACTTAACTTAATATCTAAAGTAATAAACAATTTTATCAGTTTAGATAACATTAAATTCTATATGGATTTATTGCATATTTTTGGCAAAATAAGTAATAATAAAAAAAATTAATTATCAAAACTAAGAGTAATAGTAAATGAAAACAGCATTATTCAAAACTTACATTTATTCATGTTTACGAAAATTAAATGGAAATAGGTCTTGAGCAAAAAACAACCCAAATTACATAATACTTAACGATATACCTTACCTTAGGAAAAACACAATTTCTCTATGGCTGAGACATTAATTACAATTTAAATAACAATGAATAATTCTAGCACAAATAATATGTAGCATTAGGAAAAACTAACCTTAACAAAATGATTGTACAAAAAATGTAATAAACTAGACATTCTGAGTTTTCATTTCAAGGTAATTTTCACTTCATCATGACTTGTCTAATGATATCATTCAATCAACACAATTAAACACCATAAAGCCATTTAAAAATTATTTGTAGCACTTACAATATTATGCCACTGAAGAATAGACAGTTGTACAGATAGTGTATCCAATTTTATCAATGAAATAAAATCATGGAAAATGAAAGATACAAATATTCTGATGAAATATCGAGACAATGTGTGATTATTTCTTTTAATTATTATACCATTTAGTAATTGAATTCATTATTTTATTGTCCGTTGCTACTTAATTTTACAACCCAAAGAGATTTTATTCCATATAGATGCGTTGGTAATGTATAAGAATACATTGAACAGATAATATTGAAATGGTAAAATCGTAAATGCAGTAAAAACTACTTTTTACTTAACCTGCGGAACCTACAAAGTAAATATTTAGATCTTTTATATTATGAGCTATGTATTTTTTATGTGTGTATTATTATAATCAGTTACTAGAATATACATTATGAATAAGCTGGATTTGTGTTTGCTTCATTTTCCATTTCAACATCATTTTCAAATTTATTTAGAGCCTTTAATCCTTTCTAATAACAACTCCATCCTGCCGGACATAACTGGTTGTCCCTTTTTTGTTTTCTTGCTTAGCTTCTTGAATCTTTCTTGCTTCTTCTTCTTGTATTCTTGCAACTTCTGCATCCGTTCTTCTTTAGCCTTTTCCCTCTCTTGCTGTTTTTGTAACTTTTCCTCTTTAATTTTATTAAAGTGTTCCTTTGCTTTTGCAAAGTAAACATTTTTAACTTTTTCATTGTTTTTTAGATTATTTTCTACATCTTTCTCAATTAAGTCAGGATGTCTAACAAATCGTCCAATTTGTCCAGAATCAGGAGTATCCTCATCAAAGTTTTTCGGCTTATAGGTACCTGCTACTTCATCATTTTTCATACTTTTTTGATACTCATGAAGCAACCTCTTCTTTCTTTGCTCTTCCCACTGTTCAAGTTTATATTTCTTGCTATATTTCTTTAATCTATAAGTCTTCTTATCAAAGGGTTTCTTTGCATTTTCTTCATCTGTTTTAGAAGAGAGCCCTGGTCTATTATTGTCAAAATTCTTTTGCCTCCCTTTTTTTTCGTTAGATGGATTGTCATTGCTTTTTGCTTTAAAATTTTTCTTTTCACCTTTATTGTTAGAAATGAAGAATGAATCCCTTCTCTTTTCCATTTCAAATAATTTTCTCTATCTTCAGATCTATAAAGAAAGAAAAAGCGTGTTTGAACATAAAACAAGAAGAAAAATAGAAAAATATTGGCATGCAATAAAGACTACAGTGAAATAAAAAATAAACACGCTTTTTATTTCTTTTTCTCTGCATAGTTTTCATTTTAAGGATGAATTATTTATCCTTCTTATTAATTCTTAATGTTTTTTTGGTATAAAAATCTTTTAAGTAACATAGAGATGATTGTTGTATACCCATACTATATCTTCTATCCTGGTATCCTAATTTATGATTTAGTAGACTGAGTTTTAAAGAAAGAATGTTTCTTTTGCAAATAAATCAATAACCTTTTGTCAAATAAAACAATTTATCTTGTTTGCGGTATATTATATAACGAAGCTTATGATAAAGCCAGACTCTGTGCAAATATAACATATTTAAAAGTTGTGGAGCAAGATAGCCCGCATAGTGTTAAATTATTCATTACTATTAAATACAAGCAAGTTTAAGTAGTTTGCTATGAAATTAGCAAGACCCAGTTAATTACATACATAAAAAAAGATAAAATATACTGGTGACATAAGTATATCTAACATAACTTATATACAGAAAAATGTTTCAATACAAAATGCTCCATATTGTTTATGCAAGAATACTGATCATCTATTGTATTGTCATAACTTGATAATATGGACATTAAATAAATTTTATATGAAAAATTTATGTATTGAAGAATATTCTAGGTCCGCAGAAACAAGGTGGTGTGGGTGACGTAAATGTCACAAGACACCCAGATTTTCCGTGATCATTTCATATTTTATTTAATAGTCATTTAAGTGTATTGTTGGAATCGATGGATCAAAGCTATTTGGTTGATCATTAAACTAAGAATAGACTTAACTATTGGTTAACAGCACGTCAAGGTCTAAAGATGTACGATTAATGATAGCGCCGAGCATAGCAGCTGTAGCCTCTACAAGAATATCAAAGTGGTAGAACAAACGAAATCGGTGCGATTTCGTGAGTTATACATTAAGCGGCAGGGTTCCTTGTGCCAATTTTATTTAGTTATGACTAATATATTATAGCAATACTTACCAAATTAAGCCACCCACTGGGTAGGCTCTGAATTATCGGCGGAATCTTGATAGTTTAGTTGCACTTGGCACGAAAAAACTTAACCACGATTATAGATTTTATGTCACGGTTATTAAACTTTAAAACTTTACCGACCATGCCCTAATGTGATTTTTAGAGTAAATTTCCAAAAGGAAACGAGGTTCACGACTCGCGAAAATGTCACAAAAGGAACGAGAGAGAAATGTGATGATATGTGAAAGAGATGGCTATATTCAGTTGCAAATTCAGCGCGCGCAGCGCCCTCACCCCACTTTTTTTCAGTGCCTAGATGTCCTGAATCGATCGCAAAATCTAGGTTTTCCTTTACAAATAAAGGAACAAAAAAATCTTCATGAGCAATATAACGACCAATTCCTAAGCATGATTTACAAATAAACTTTCGTTTATTAGAACTTGTCTCTATAAACATACTAAAAAGCATTTTTTAACCGTATAACGGAACGTAGCGTCACATATTAATTTATCATTTCAGGGCTAGATGGCGTATAAAGTAGATATTACCGATTCGGGATTCCCTAAGTTTGAATAATTAATGCCCTACAAAAACTTATCTTAAATTATTGACATATCGATTAAATTCATAAGCATGTATATGTATAGATACATTGCAACAACAACAATACTATGGAGGGTAGGAAAAAAGTGAAGATATCGCGCAATGATATTTTAGTTAATATAATATCATTGATATCGCGAAATCTTCTATGCTAATCTAAAATATAAATAAGGAGAAACACACAGCCTAAACGGCTAAACGTAGGCACTTGAAATTTTGAAGAGACGTAGCTTAGGTACCGTAGAGGTGCACTAAGAAAGGAATTCGCGAGATTCCCACGGAAAAACGACGAGTAATATAATATAGCAAAAATGTTAAATTATATTTTAGCCACAATGTACGCTGGTCAAAGTGAAATAAGAGTACAACAGTATAATAAAGGTTAAATAAAAACTACAAAGTTACAGTTGACTACAAAATTACCTATATGGTCAATATCTATAGGTAAAATAAAAATGAATCGTAAAATGTGTTGCAAAAAGCATAACTCGATAACAGCTGAGTTGATTTCGAGAATTATATTTTTCTTTAAGGACGACGATCGTTCTTAAGCAGAGAAAAGGGGAGGTGTAAGGTTACAGATAGGATAGATATAAGTTGAACGAAGTCGCGTCGTTCCAGTTATTTATAATTAACTAGCTGTTGCCCGCGACTCCGTCCGCGTGGACTTTCGCTCCCTTGTAATCCTGTTTTCCTAGATTTTTTCATACTAATGTTTTCCCCGCTTTCTCCCGTTCCCGTGGGAATTTTGCAATTTCCTGTTGCAACTAACCTTTAAGTTTCTTAAGGTATTTGCATGTCAAATTTCCAGCGTCTAACTTAAGCGGCTTAGATTTTTCATACAAAAGGTTTTTCCCGGTAATTGCCGGTCCCACGGGAATTTCAGGAATTCCTTTCTTAGCGGATGTCTACGTCATAACATCTACACGCAATGCAAATTTCAGCCCGATCCTTCCAGTGGTTTGGGCTGTGCATTGATAGATCACTATGTCAGTCACCTTTGAATTATATAGATATAGATAATCGTAATATTAAAAACCTTAAAAAATAGTGACAACTACCTACTGTCGTACACTATCATAAAGATAAAAATAAATAAATAAATGCATCGACTCATCTTTTTTTATTTTTTATTCGTATAATATTTTTACCACATGCCTAAATCATCAATTATCAAAAATTATAATTTGCAATTTTATGCCTACATCTATAAATAGCAATACTGATTTTGTCCGGCTTAATGGCGGGAACGCTAAGACAGTTTACAGTAGGTATTGCACCTACTCTTACGTAAAGAAGGAAGTTGTAATAATTGACTCGCTGAACATTAAGTTGACCTGCATTCGCTGCAAGCGCTACTTAACCTACACTAAGCGGTAAGCTGAAGAGCTCTCCTAAGCCCTTGCAATCGGTCAACTTATGTATTTCCGTACTTACATATTAATATAAAACCTTCATACAATGTTACCTAATCATTTATTCAAACAAAGTAGCGACAGAGCTTATTTAAAAATTTGTATATGGCAATTTATATTATTTCTATACTCTATATAGATAAATTTTAAATTATTATCTTCGAAATAATAATTTAATTAAAATATAGATTCATTTTAGGTAAGCGCATTAAGTAGGTAAAAGACACCGTTGAAGATCGATACGAGTCAGTAATCAGTATTACTTGGTCCTCAGGCGTGGTCACATCCTTTAATACATTATGATTATATAGCGGACAACGGAGTTCACAGCAGTTTCGCGCCTTGGCGGACTTAATAAACAAGAAAAGAAATTTGAAATTAAGGGAGATTGAAGGATGATTAAGGAGAATAGAAGAGGAAAAATGAGCTTCCGGCGTTTTATGTAACATAATTAAACGCATCGACATATAATTTCTCGACGTTGGTTATCTGAGATAGCATCGACTCTTATTTGACCAAAGGGCATAGGTCTACCAATTGCAAATGTGTTCTTTTAGGCGGTTGTGTCACATTTTGGGGGATTTCGAAAGAAGAAGATATCCCTAAATAACCTACCTATTACCGCGTTTAATTAAAAACTATTTAATTATAACTCGATAGTCAATAAATGTATGTAAAGAAAAGCAAATACGTACATTTCATAAAAATCGTATTCAATTAATACAGATTCACAATAATTTAGGTCATTCATACAACTAACCTGAAGTCTTAAAAGTACTGTCACACGCATAATCTGTTATTGTATAGGTATTCTGTGGTTTTATGTCAACAAAATATTGCTTCAATTTTATAGGAGGTATTGAATTACAAGACCGAAGAATGGGTACAGTTGCGTACATATTTAATGTCAATATTTAAAATGGCAACTTTTTGTGGAAAATAACACATTGAACAGGTTATGATTATTGATAGGATTATAGATTCGTTGAGTATCATAATTCCAAATAAATTAAACGCATATGGAATGTACCTATATAAAAACATATTTTTTCATATAAAATAATACTTATTCAAATAAACGACCAAATCTTACAATAGCATCCTTGGTCATAAATTATAGCCCTTCCGCTACTTATCACAAAAGAAAAATCACAGAACATAAGTCATAATGTGCTTTATAATATTTTCCCAAAAATTAAAACATAATACCAGTTATTCATTTTTTTGTTGTTGACCTTGTTATTTTGTTTAGGATTGCGGTAGTCTAGACTTTGACGGTCTATTCACTTTATATATTTTAATCAAACTATAAAGTTGTTTAATTATGTATTACTAGCCAAGCACCGCGTTTTCACTCGCATAGTTTTCGCCCCTATTATATTGGCTTGTATAGTAATCTAGGGTCTTATATACTTGCATGCCAGTTAATCGCCAATTCTATTCAGTAGTTTTTGGCATAAAAGATTGACAAACATACATACAGAACTTCGAGGACATATCTCTTAAAAATGTGTAAAAAGCCAAATTTCCGTATTAAAAAAATCCTAATATTCTTCCTAAAATGATTTTAAACGGTTTTATAACACAACCCTATCTTATCAGTATTCCTCAAGTCAATAGTACGTAGTATAGAGCCTTTAATATTATACCTATCTACTAATATTTTTTGTATTAAATGTATCATTTATCTCAGGCCGAAAATTCTTTTATAAGTCTTTGGAAAATTCTTTTTCGAATTAAGCCAAAATTTCTTACTCTATCATCTGAAGTCTTTCTTCATATATTTTTAATGTTACAATATAGATACATTTTAAAGAATTATAGTTAAAAAAACAAAAATCGACAGATTCACAACAAGAATATTTCAAATTTGTTTCATTCGCAAATTTATTATTTGATTTATAAGATAAGTTATTAATTAATATTTTTAAAGAATCAAGACAAACAATAGCAAGTTCATAAAGAAAAAATGAATTTGCATTGCAAAACCGCAATTGCAGACGTGGTCGCAAACAAGTTTGCTTAAGTATCGTCTTTTTGAGTAGACATTGACCTTAACCGAAATTCAATACTTCATACACATATGTACCTATGTATATGTATTTATTGTCGACTTATACAATATTGATTTTACCCGTTTTTAGTAAATTATGATATTAAAGTCATACATTTTTTTGAAAGTAAGTGCCTTACGGAAAATATAATTTAATAATGCTTATAACGTCGTAGCGTAAATAAGTAACACAATTTGCTGTATGACTTTAAGAACAAGAATTAAATTTTTCCAAGTAGGTATTTAATTTAAAAAAGTAAAGCTCGTGTTGTTATATATATTTATGAGTTTTTAATAAAACAGCGTACTCGCCTGCGATTCGAAACACGATAAGAAACTCGCAAAGGGGAGCATCATTTTTTGGTAAAATGGCTTTAAATGTACCAAACAAGTCGAAGGAGAAGTTTGTTGACCTCTGATGTCATGCCAAAAAGAAAAAGTGAAACTGCAAGTTATAAGATAAAAAATATTTAATGAAAATGCATGTTTCGCCTGGACTGTCCACGCGTGCGGCGGAATGGGCTTATTAGGTTAATCCTAGCCACAGAATTGTATAGAGCACTGCTCGACGCACATCATCTATATTCGATATTTAAATTGAAAGACAATTAATAATTTAAAAAAAATAAAACCTCTTTGGTCAAGTCATTTGGGATTTAAAAAAAGCGTTTAATATTTTTGTGTTTCGTGCGGAATTGGTGATTTAGTATATTATGGTGAATTATTTGGTGAAAATAAATTGAGTGGACTCTAAGTACTACTTTATATTTATTTGGACTTAATATGTAAGTATTGCACTTAATAACCGAAATATTGAACAACGAGAGTTACCTATAGTTATATTATAGTTCATGTATTCAACTCCTTACAATGTACGAAACATTATACTAAGACTTAGTCTAGATTGCTAAACCATTTTGGAGGACATATACTTAGTATAATTAACTCGACTATTTAAATTGTAAGGTATATTTACTGATTCAAATCTCTATCAATAATTTCTAGAAACTTAAGAGTTTTAATTTTAAAAAGGTATCTAAGATATCTGACGAAATAATATGATACACTTTACACATCAATTTCCAAAATACAGGCAACGAATAGTTGAGAACCAATAAAAAGATTTAGTAATAGATGTTACTTATCGTCCAGTGTGTTGCTACTTTTGTAATTACTAGTACTTTTGTAGAACTCTAGCCCGGGGTATACCTAGTTGAGGCGATCGTTGTGACCTATTTTCTTTTTGTAATTGACTTAATCATGTCCTAAATAAACGATTTTTATTTATTATTATTTATTAATTTAGTTCACTGTACGCTGTTATGCTAACCCGAAAGGACATTTAGGTATACATCATTGAAATATTAAGTATGTAACTACAAAAGAATTTATGCTGCTCTTTATATTATGTAATTTATATTTCACACAGCTAAATTATTTACTTATTTAAAAAAAAAAAAAAAACAAAACATTAGCGGTCTTAAAATTATTAAGTAATTTAAAAACGTTGATATAATGTTGAAAGAGCTTATTCCTTGTGCTTACTTAATGTGAATACCAGAACAAGATAAGATCAATATATAGATAAAGACCGTCTAGGCATAATTATCGATTTCTACCTACCGATTTTTTTTTATTATTTATCGTGTTTTTTTTATGTGTATAGTTTCGTTTTATGCAAATACATTATCTACATACAATATCACTAAAAGACGTGCCGGATGTTTTTTAATTTTCAACGGATGTTTGGATTTTATGGCTCCTAAATGCCAAATGATTGCAAGCCAGTCATGGAAGATTTTCATATCGGAAAAAATCATGATGATTATTCTGTAATTTTTGTAAAATTATATTACATTTTTTTACCTTAGTAGTTTTCTTTAATACCTACTAGCTGACCCGTGTCCATTCATGTATCCGTTTCGGTTTTTTACATAGCTTATGACACTCAACAATAACGTGTCTTTTTATTTGTGAAAGAATTTTTAAAATCGGTTCAGTAGATCCCGAGATTACCCCTTACAATCTAATAAACACACAAACTTTACTTCTTCATAATATTAGTATAGACAAGTCGGACTTTCGAGTAGGTCTAATCTAATCCTAATCATTAGTCATTACCTTTTTTTTTTTTTTAATTTATTTATTAAGAACATTTATATATTTATCTTCATCTTATAGGCTAAGAACAGGGCCCCACAAAACTTTTTTTCACAGTTTGTCTGTGGGTGTGATTGCAAACCATTAGGTATTATTACTTGACTATGTCGTGCAGCTCGGACTGTTACAGAAATATTATTTTATAAAAGACTACCTACCTATGTCATTAATTTAATAAACTCTAAATTAAAAATTAGATATTAATCATTAGCTGTAAATACTATTTTATTGAGTTAGACGACAGTCTTTATTATCCACTATTGTTATTATTTTTTCAAAAGTTCGTAATTTACAAATTTGACGACGAGTTTGTCATCGTACTTATGTTTCAAATCAGATAGTCTATATTAAAAAAAAACATTACATACTTTGAAGTATAAATAATAGCTATTTTATGTAGGATCGGTTTTTTATCCAACATTACCAGCCACCAAATAAATGATTTTTGTAAAGCGGTTGTTTTTTAACGCAGGATAAACTATTTAAAATCAAACACACACAACACAGTTTTAATAATAAATTATGTAGTTAAAATTAATTATTAAATCATAGCTAATAATATTAATAATTATGTTAATTAGTGTGTATAACATTTAAGTAACAATATTATACGAAATGTTTCAATTCTTGGCCCATTCAAGTTTTATCTAAGACCTAGTGGCCATGTGCGGTCAGGCCTTGGTATTTTAGATAAATAATTTGTTTATGACGCTTGTAGATCTTATCAAAAACACGAAATTGATGCATTATACATATTTAATAACAAATCTATTCACATGTTTAATTCTTTCGTATCTCTGTTTTGAAAGAAAATAAAATATCTATGATGCTTTAATTTAAACTAATTAATTAAGTATTATTCAATATATTGTAAAAAATATTATGTATGGGTATGGAGATATCTAATTACACATGATATAAAAACATATTTCATAAGCCCAAATAATTTGTTACGTTGGTATTGGACAGTAGAAAATAGATCAAAATTAGCGTGGTTGGTGTTAGCCGTTAGGTGTATAAATTATAATACCAAGTACCTATAGTATGGGGATCGCTAGATACCTAGGTCTGTCAAGACAATATTTAAAATAAGCTATCTTCTGGGAGATATTAGAATAGGATTTTCTTTGAAAAAAGGTCGGCCTCCGAAAATGAAAGTAGCAGAGGCATACCTTTGCTAGTGTTCGAGTTATTAAGTCTAACTTGATATTTTGTCCAGACTTTACAACATTATTCATTATTGATTATTTCGTTGTCCGCCTTTTCAATACGTGGCCTGTCATGCACTTGGCTACTTATTATTTAAATCATAAAAATTCATAAGATAGAAATAAATAAGAAGTGCTTTAAGCTACATTATATATAGGTACCTACATCATACTAAATTACCCAAATTTACGATCACTCTGCAAAAACTTGGAGTGTGTTTAGATTAGAGAAGCAAGAAAGAAAAAATAACCTTACAATAATGATACATATTAACTACGAAAGCATTGATAAAATTATCGTTTCTTTAACAATTAGTGACTAATAGGATTAAAGAGCTCAAGTACTGCTATGAGTAAGGCGATTATTCTCGCGGGAAAGGTTATCCCGAAGCTCTATAAGTTCTTTTAATTTTATCTATGCCCGTTACTTATAGTTATCGAGGTCAAATTATTGTCACATTTTAGGGGGAACAATTTATTTGTATTTATTTAATTACCTAACTATATAATATGGACTGCCATTTCACATACATTATACAATTTTTTATGACGCATTATGTTATTCGTATGTACTTATATATGAACTAGTATTATATGTTGTTTCTTTGTTTTATCGTTCTTAAGGTTTTAGTATCTAGTACGCAGTAATATTCGCCCTTTTTATATGAAAATGCAAAGAATTTTAGCGCCCAAATACAGGGCCGACGTTGCACAAGTGACTCCTCTGATGTTGCCCGTCTCTAGGCGACGGTGACCGCTTACCATCAGATGGCCCGTTTGCTTTTACGTTGACCTTATAAATTATATATAGAAAAAAATAGTCATGCATATTATATAGGTACAACATCATATTATTATTTATTACACAAGTTCACATATCTAAGCGTTTTATAGCTAGCAGTGAGTAAGGATCCATACAATAAATATATTTAAATATTTACAAATTTATTATCATAAATATATTTCAGAAGCACGATGAAGCTACCGCGTCTCTCTGACGATATACACGGTTCTGTCGCTGACAAGCCGACGCACGTCGCCATGTACCACGACAGATACACCGCCGGGGAGACAACTGGAGGTCTCAGCGTGTTATTCACTGTGCTCTGTATCATAGATCTGTTCGGAGTCTTCCCGGTCGTGGCCTTGCCTAAGAGCATCATATCCTGCGGTAAGATTTGGGCGAATAATGGTATTATTTACAAAATAGTCAATCCTACGGCTCCACTGTTGACAAGCGGATGCATGAGGACATAAACTACCAGAGATACTGCAAAATAAGCAATGAGAGGTCTCCATCTACATCTATATGAACATTCACTTCACATTTCATTGAACGATAGGGGACCAGTCTAACCATTGACTTACTGGGTAAGGCTCCAATGGTTCGATGGGGAGAAGTCTAGGACACATGAAAAGCGTGATTCAGAACTCAGAGCATTCGTAGCGCTCGCTACAAGTCTTGGCCAAATCATAGTAGGTACCTATGTAGTAGATACTTATGTAGCGAACCCTACGGCTTCTCTGTTGACAAGCTGACGTACGTGGCCACGCACCACCATATATCACATCAGTGTACTGTTCACTTAGTATCTAGTAAAATATAGTGGTCTTTCTTAAGAACATGATATCTTGCGGTTAGATTTTAGCCAAATCATAGTAGGTACAAGGACAAGTATGCTTCGTATCCTTTGGCTTTATTACTGTCAAGAATGCATCAGACATGTGGCTAATCAGATATTCGACCGTCTAATCTAACGAAACTTTTTACGATTTATCCCCAACTTTGTGATAAAATTCTTTTAAATATACTTTACGAACTAGAAGAATTAAAGAAAAGTATTTTTAAATAAATTTGCGTAGCTCATTGAAGAGACTGTTCATTATATACCTATTACATATATATTGGTAATTTAATACGATGCCTCTTGTTCTCACGATAGAGGAAGTTGCGTGGCATCATATCAAATGTATCGGCGTTTTCTCTGAGAAGAGAAGATATTTAATACCTTAATCTTATGGAAAATGTATAACGGTTTCTTTACTTGCAGGTATTTATGGAATACCGCTCGTGTTAGCAGTGGTGGCTCTACAGTTGTACACGGCAGTGCTGCTCGGCAGAAGTTGGATATTAGCACACGATATAGCACCAAATATCAGAGAAAAAAGTCGGTACGAATTTGACTATTTGTTTGTTCTAATAAAACATAGCAATAAGATAACATTTTTAAATGGGATTTTTGATTGAAAGATTTTTGGAATGTAAAATTTTAAGATTGTATTTTAAGATTTCTATGAACCCATAATTTCCATAAATCGAGACTAATTAATCCTTACTAATATTATAAATGCAAAAGTAACTCTGTTTGTCGGTCTGTCTTTCCATTACGCTAAAACTAGTGAACCGATTAGAACGAAATTTTGTACAAAGATAGTCTAAAGCCTGGGGAAGGACAATAGGTTGGACGAGGGATTGACACTTTTTATAATTTACGCTTTCACGGCCAAACCGCTGAGCAATTGTAGTGAAATTTGGTACACAGATGGTCTAGAGCCTGAGATAAAACATAGGCTACTTTTTAACTGGACAAAAGGATTATATGAAGTCCACGCGTACGGAGTCGCGGGTAACAGTTAGTATTTTATATTGCTGTTCTCAGATTTCCATACGCAGCCGTTGCAGAGCTAGCCTTCGGGAAAGTCTCCCGTAGCGTGGTCACGTTCCTCATAGATGCTACCGTCTTTAGCGCCGGCGTGCCTAACTTTATATTTGGTAAGTGAAGGTGAACTCTACTGATAAGTTCTCATTACCGTTACCCGCGTGATATGGGAATCACGCGGGGCTATACCAGGATATAAAGTAACTAAGTGTTAATCCAGGGTATCTATCTACATACGAAATTTCAACTAAATCGGTAAAGCCGTTTTTGTGTGAAAGAATAACAAACATATATCCATACATACATTCTCACAAACTCACAATATTAGTATGATGTACATATATAATTTTGTTACGAACTTAATGTTTCATTTTTTGCTCTTAAGTATAGCTTAGAAATACAAAATGCAGCGTAAGTCGTAGTAGTATCTATTAAAAAAGAACTTAAATTTTCTGCGTTTTTAATCCTTAAATAGCTTAATTGAAATTATATGTATATCTGTATATATTTATACATATTTTTGTTTATATATACTTTATTTGGCAGCATCTCAGAGCATGCAACTGTTCTGGTGGAAGATAACGGACGGCGATGTGGGCGTCACGTATTGCGTGTGGATGATCGTGATCGGGCTACTACTCTGTCCCGTCATGTGGCTGGGCTCGCCTAAGGATATGAAGTGAGTATATCTAATATCTATAGGCCTATGGCTACCGAATTTTTTATAACATAGATGCATATTTGCAGATGAGCCACCTGATGCGTAGTTATGCCTTCAACTCGATCGTATATGTTTTGTCTGACAGAAGATTTAACCATGGAGACGTGTATCTATGGATCTATAGAGTTGTCTTTGTAAATATTATTTTTATGCGTTGGCGAATTTTTTGTAATGCGAAAGTTAATCTGCTAAGTGTTTAGAGAAAAGGCCAATTGCTTGAAGATGAATTTTGTTTTTTTTTAAGTTTCATTATACGCAGCGTATGTGGATGGATAATGTTAAAGATTGATTAATGTTGAAATATCAGTGACCAAAATTTTTGATCAAAATTTTTTATCCAGATACTGCATAATATTTTGTGTATTTGCTAATTATTATTGAATGTAATTGTATTTTCGGCGTCGATCGTCTTTAGCACAGGTTACACCTTACTGAACCGAGCGTCGCGTCTTATTTCTGGTACCGATTGCTTAAAATTATTTTTCTAAGTAAACGATGTTCAGTTTGTTTGCGGTGAGGTTTAGACTGTTAATAAATGTTCGTTAGACCGCTGGCAGTGACGTCAGTGTTCATAGTCACAACGGTGGCCATATCCACGTGGACGTGCATCATCACGGACGACGTGTCTCCTCCGGCGTCTGGCGATGTCCTCGAGTACCTGCCGAGCACTAGAGACTTCCTGGTGGCTTATGGGATCATGGTTTATCAGGTAAGGGATCTTCTGTGCCGAATGTTTATCTATTAAGGTGACAGTACCTGTGGAAGGATGTAGCTATTCTCTGAAATAAAGGGAGCATTTTCGTCCGGTCAAACAACTGACTAGCCATTAAGCTTGAATAACTCGATGTCGAAAAGTTATATATGTATATAGGTATGGTAGGTTTAAAATAGGTAAACATCATAAGCATATTATACACTTGGTATACCAGAATTACAGTTTTTATTTTTTTTACTTAAACCAATATAGTTTAACATTTTAAGTTTATTAAATTATAAATATGTCTTTATCACTATCGTTTCCGTGCCACTCAGGTTGCCTGGCAGAGATTGATAGTTAGCAATAAGGCCGCCTTTTGTACGTTATTTTTTGTGTCTTTTTATACATGTACTCATTTTGTATTATTTTAATGTACAATAAAGTGTATTTAAATAAAAATAAATAAATATTCATGATACGTACTAAATGATGGTTGACTAAAGAGTCAGTAGTTTATGGTAATTCATATGTACCAATCATTCTCAAATCAGGCTTTACTATAGAGGACTTTTAAAGTTCTGTAGATCCAGAGCTAACTCACAAACTCTATCTGTATATAATAATATCTTCATGCATACGTGTGTGTGGTGTCTAGTTCGACATCCATCCGATGCTGCTGACGCTGCAGGTGGACATGAAGGACAGCCGGCGCGTGCACGCGGCCGTGCTGGGCGGGTTCGCGGTCACCGGCCTCATGTTCAGCGTCACCTCCGTGCTCGCCGCCACGCGCTACGGCAACAACGTGCACGCCAACATCCTGCAAGGTGAGTCGCACTAGCGCGCTACGTGCTCGCTCCACGCGCTACGGCAACAACGTGCACGCCAACATCCTACAAGCCTGCGGTAGAGTCAGCAAAACGGATCGTGACACCTACGTGTCACACCTCCTTGATACCCATTTAATATATTACTGACTCCGTACGCTATCGTTCTTATAAAAGATGTAATTTGAAACAACAAGATAACATACTCTATGTCTAGAAATAATTTAACGATTTTAAAAATTATTACAGGCATGCCCCCTTCAATAACTCTATACGCAGTAGCATTACTGGTCACATTGCAGCTGTGTCTGTCGAGTGCGGTCGGCAACTCCGCACTGTTCCAGCACATTGAAGACCTCTTGCAAATACCCAGAGGTAAAATATAATTTCGAATCCTAGAAGTAAACGGCTGTTTTGTGAATGGAATATTTTTAAAGTCTGTGGTGCCCAAAACTCCAAAGCAACCTTCATGATAAATATTTTTTATTATTTATCCATAAGTTACAGTATATACTTATTATAATTAAAATATTTTAATGGTATAACCGGCTTATTAACTTTTCAGAATTCAGCGTTCAGCGCTGCCTTATCCGTTCCAGTATTATAGCCTTGGCCGTGTTTCTCGGCGAATCCGTGCCAAGGTTCGACCTCGTGATGGGCCTCATCGGCTCCACCCTCACCGGCCCTCTCATGTTCATCTTCCCACCGCTGTTTTTCCTAAGACTCTGTTACAAAAAATCACAACTACCAAAGGACGCGCTGTTGCCACACGAAAGAATACTCGTTGACAACAATAACGCTATCAAAGATGGCGGCGAAATGAAAAAGCCGCGAATTTCGTTCAATACAAAGTACAAAACTTTTACAACGACGCTAGAGAGAATGGGTCAAGATGAGATGGATGAATATAATATTAAGTGGTATGATATAGTTTTAGCTGTGGTCGTCATGCTGTTAGGGATAATGGCGACCGTTCTAGCGACTTATTCGAGTTGGTCGGACGCGATCGTTTCGGCGACGTTTTCGCCGCCATGTTTAATAAACGCCACTGCCGCCGCACGGAGCTTTATAGAAAGAGCCAAAAATGTGATGTAGCTTTAAGGACATTTACAAGGGACATAATATTTAATGAAATTTGTACTGTATTATGTACGAATAAAAGACTTTTGTAGCAAAATTAGTTTTATTCAATAACAATAACAATACAAGTCAGTCAATATTGCTTAATTATGCGAAAACAAGCGTAAGTGGGTATTTAAGAATCGGTACTTTGTACTATTATAATAAGTAATAACAGATATACTTTTATTTTGTGCCTCACAAATCCTTATAAGTCAAGGTAGGTCTTAGTCATTCAAAATAAATGCATTAAATGCGTATATTTTCAGTTGGTTTTTCAACCCGAGCTTTTTAGTACTTTATTCGTTGTTTTTAAACCAACGTATAATAATAGTGTGCCTTTGTTCATAATATTCCATATAAATTTAAACATTAAAAACAATAAAAATAAATACATTTTTGAAAAATCTAATAAACAACCTAATAAATTAGTATATTATAAACCACAGATAAATAACATCAAATAATATTTTATTCCGTTCGACATTTTAATAGTAACCATTGCTCCTAATTAACTTTTAATTATTTAAACGTTAAAAACGACTTCACTTCATAGGTCTTATGATTATGCCATTGCCATATAGTAGAGTTGCCATATTCGAGTCATAGACCACTATAAAAAAATCTCAGTATCAATTCACTGAGCAGGAGTTTACCGCGAATGTGTTGCCAGCCTTTGTTGATATTATTTATTAATACCCATGTAGGTCGGTGATCTTCTTATGTACGAATATTGTAATGGTTTGCTGTTATTGGGTATATTATATAGGTACTACTTGTGCCCTTTTTAAAGAGCAACTATTAGAGTTGCCATGTTTATAATAGTTTTGTAATACATGACTAGTTGATTATATTATATTTGAATTCACTTGGCGTGTCTATTCATAAAATTGACAGTTTTACCACGTGACCACCTACCTAGAAAACCTACCCTACTTTTTGTACACCAAATCTTTTCCAAACAACCTTTTGATTTCCTTCTTATCAAGTTTGCCCATAACATTTCTCGGCATAGTTTTGACTGTAACCATCGTTTTGGGTAATTGGTACGGCGCTAGCTTCTTGCCGGCTAATTCTTTCAATTCTTTCAAAGTGAGGGTAGAATTTTCTCGCAAAACAACGACGGCTCCTATAATTTCTCCATTGTTTTCATCTTCAATGCCCAGTACTGCTGCGTCTTCTATTAGCGGATGTTCCAGTAGTGCAGATTCTACCTATAAGTTAATATAATAATAATTAAATTTAACATAAGATAAAATAATAATGTATAGTCTAAATAAGCGCGAAACTTATTGTTTTATATTCAGAATATTTTTGACTATAGTTTTAAAATTACTCGCCCTACGGTTTGAAACGCGACATTTTTGGTCTATTATCACGATAATATTGTATTAGTACAACGTCAAATCTACTTGACCTACCATAACAAATCGTTTTTGCGGTAAAAAAAATATCAAAAACCCATTCGAAAAATTGAAAAAAACACCACACAAAATTGAATTAAAGTAAAGTACCTGCAGAGCGCTGACTTTATAGCCAGCAGTCTTGATGATATCCACGGAGGTCCTGCCCATGAT
>JADANM010000147.1:4635192-4656967 GCA_026213755.1 Eurema hecabe | reverse complement strand
TTATAGCCAGCAGTCTTGATGATATCCACGGAGGTCCTGCCCATGATGCGGAAGGCGCCATCTTGGAAGGCGGCCATGTCGCCCGTGCGGAACCAGCCGTCCACGAAGTCCGACGACGAGAGAGACGGCGCGCGGTTCCAGTACCTGATATTATATATTGATATTATTAATAATACATGTTAACTCTTTTAATGCATATAGTAGCCATTCCCCGCGGTTTTACCCTCGTTGTTCCCGTTCCCGAGGCAATACCTTGATAAAAAGAATCCTATGTATATTAATACAATTTCATATGTAAATAGTTCATACCCTGGATTACCAGGGTATCAACTATTTACATATCAAATTTCAACTAAGTCATACTCAATTTGTTACCGTTTAAAATTAAAACGAATAAAATCCTTTTAATATTTTAAATCTGAAAGTTTGTGAGAATGTATGTATGGATGCACGTTTGTTATTCTTTCCCGCGAAAACAGTTGGACCGATTTATTTGAAATTTGGTATGTAGGTAGTTGATATCCTGGATTAACACATGGGATACTTTTTCATCTAGATATTCCAAGGTACACCAGTTATACTTAAGCTTCTATAATATATATAATCAAATATATTTTGTATCCAGCTACAACGAAAAGTCGATTTTTTACGAATAACTACGGTAACGCGGACGAAGTCGCAGGCGACAGCTAGAACATAAATAAATATGTATGTTGTGTCTCTCTGTGTGTGTGTCTCTCTATATGTATGTATGTGTGCGAGTCATCAAATAATTTAATTTATATTGTAATAAAAAAACCGCGGGGCACTGCTAGTATAAAAAAATGGTAACACACTCAAAGATGATTGACATTGGTTGTTATATATTTTTACGTGCGTACAATAATAGTAATATTGTAATTATGTATAAAATTATAATATTATCAGTTGTACTATCATCTTCCTTTAATTTGATAAATAACAGTTAAAAACTAAAACAAATAAAATTCAACATATCTAATATAACAGACTCGCCTAGTAAAAACATTAGGACCCTTCAACAAAAGCTCTCCTTCGTAGACGCCATCTTCATTCTTTTTGTGTATGGTCAGCGTCGCCGGCTTCCATTCGTTCTCTTCAATTATGTTCTTCGTGAGACCAAGTTTGTCTAGATTTA
Source organism: Eurema hecabe (assembly GCA_026213755.1). Lineage (NCBI taxonomy): Eukaryota > Metazoa > Arthropoda > Insecta > Lepidoptera > Pieridae > Terias > Terias hecabe. The sequence continues at coordinate 4,655,811 of JADANM010000147.1, read as the reverse complement.
TCTATGAGCCATGAAAAGAAGCATATTTTAGAGTTAAAGTATAGAATTGTCTAATTATAAGTTACATACTACATAATAATACATATTTTACATTACATAATACATATTACATATAATATATAATATACGTACGTAATAACATAAAATACGTGTTTAGTTGAAAATTGCAGTATCTAGTTAGATTTTTTTAAATTAACGATCATACCATAATTATTAATTAGTTTATATATTACCCTATATGTTAATCTTATATTTTAAAATAGCAGCATGACAAAATTCAGCCAAATATATTTAGTAATTTTTATGTAAAAGATTGACAAACATCTGTTATCATATTTTTTATAATATTAAAAATGATTTATTTATTGATATTTTATTTCAAAAATTGTTTCTCTATAATATTCTGTACACGAGGTTATAGCGATAGAGTTTCTGTCTCACTCTCTCTTCCTGTGTGTCTCTATCTATATGTATGTATGCAAACGTGTGTGTGCCATGCGCTGACTGTGTGTTTCTTTATATGTGTGCGCGCATGCGTGTGTATGTGTATGTGTGTGTGCGTGTGTGTCCGTCTCACCATCATATCGGGCTCGTCGCACTCCGCAGTGAGCAAGGGCTCGAGCGTCCCGTCGGGCGCGGCGGCGGCGAGGCGCGCGCGCACTGCGGGCAGCGGCGCGCCCACGCGGCCCACAGTGCGCGCGGGCACGGGCCGGTACGGGTTGCTGAGCGCCATGCCCACCTCCGACATGCCGTACCGCTCCAGCAGCCGGACGCCGGATATCTGTAACGCATAGCATATATAAAAAAAAAAATATTTTCAGAACATTTATACACAGCGCCATCTAGTTCCAAGCTAAGCGGAAGCTTGTGTTATGGCAACTAGATAACGGAATAGATTACATGTACATACTTTTCTTTTGTAATTACATACATACAATACATAACAACACCCAGACCCCAGAAAAATACAGATGTAAATTACAAATATATCTTTCCGGTGTGGGAGTCGAACCCACGACCCTTCGGGCAGAAAGCAGTTGTGTTACCACTGCGCCATGCGGTCGTCAATGAAGGCTTTGGGAAGTTAGATGCGGTATGCCCCCTATCAATAAAAATTATGATGAATGCTTTATTGCCGAGTTGAACCTTTAAACATTTACCAAGACTGAAATCATATGTAAAAACCAAATATTAAAATAACATTTGGAAAAAATTACTTAAATCTTATAAAGAATTCTGAATTAGTATTTGATCCAGACAATTTCTATCATAATTAACTTTAAAATTGAATAGCTACGAACCTCTTCCCACTTATTAAACAGCGTTTCGGGCAGCGGCGCCGACCCCGCACACATGAGCCTCATCCTGGCCAGCACGGAGCGCACGTACTGCGCCGTCTTGCTCTCCGCAAACAGCTTCTCGTGTTCGGCCACTAGACGCGCGTACATGGCGGGCACTCCGTGGAACACGGTGACGCGCGCCTCGTCGCTCGCCTTAGTCGTGGCCCCGCCCTTCGCGTCCGTGACGCCCACGAGCCGCGCCCACACCGTGTGCGGCGCGAACGACGCTAGCATACGCAATCTGAATCACATTCAAATCTATTGAATATCTTATAAAAAAATTATATGTGCGGTCGAATTGAGAAACCTCCTCCTTTTTCTGGAGTCGAGGAAAAAGGAAATTTAACTTAATAACAAATATATTTTTAACTAGATCATATCTTTTTAAACTTAGCCTATGTATCCATCCAATTATACCTATTATAGTTCTAAAAGCGTTATTGAATTCTTTATGATTTTAATTAACGAACGATTTAACTATCCGATTAATGGACGATTAAAATTGGATTAAAATTTGGTACCATAATACTGTAGAGCATTCATATATTATTTATTCATCTTAATAAAACCATGAACCATAAAAATAAAAATACGGTAATGTATTTTAAATAACCAGCCATTCGCGATCTAGATGCTAATTGAGCGCCGGCGACGTAAGTGTCCATTGCTAGTCGGGCAATGGGCCATGGGGGATACTATCTACAATTTCTGTTTCGAACTTCAAGTCTATACTGTATAATACAATTTATTTAATGTTTATTTTACCTCGCTCCAGCAGCAAGGGAAGCGTTAAGTGAATTGAGTTGTCCATGTATATGGTGTAGCGGTAATGTGTGCAGAACTACATCGTTGGCCGAGTACTGCCAGGCTGTGTGCAGGGCCGCTATCTGAGTACTCAGCATTGTATGCGTCCATACCACTCCTTTGGGCTTACTTGTTGTACCTGAAACAGTTCAATGTTATTATATTATATCCAAGTTATGTGTTTTTCCATGGATAAAAATAAAATGAAAAACATAGTTTTGTGGGAATTGGAGTAATCCGAAACAGTATAAAACTATAGGCTGCATTACAAAAAAAGTTCAAGCTAAATGGTTTTGTCATATTATGTCAAAGTCAAAGTCAAAAGTATCTTTATTCAACTAAGCTACATATAATAACACTTTTTTTAGTATAATTCTCCCATTTAGTAGAAAGGCAAAGGGACTGAGCCCATACAGCCACGTCTTTAGTTATATTCTGCCATTCGTAAAGTGATAGTGAACTTAACGAAGATCCTCGACGAATCTTGGAGCAATCGGAACGGCGCTACTATGCACTCTTGAATGAATCCTTCATTTCCTGGACAGTTGTTAGCTAATTTACTGCATGATTTACTATCACAATCACTTCATGCACCTTCACATTAAATCACTTTATGCACCAAAAAACGAATATTCAATCGAGATTACAAATAGACAAATTCCCGCCATAACTCCCATATTATTACATACATAGTATTACAAAATGAAAAATGTTGAAAGTGTAAACTTATTTAAAGTTTTTATTTTTAAATTATTACTTTTATCGAATCACTATGTAGTATAAACTAACGTCGCTAGCTGCGGTCTGTCAGTCCTTAGTATAGATTGATCTTTAGCTACAAGATGGATTTATATGTATGTTGTGTGTATCTCTCTGTATGTGTGTGTGTCTCTATATGTATGTGTGCGACTCATCAAATAGTTTCATTTATATTGTAATCAAATATTGCTCACCACTAGTATAAATCAACATAGCATCCTTGGACCCGTACCACATATTATTCTGCCCAGCTTCATTCAATCCAGCTTCTGGCTTCCAACTGTCTGGTATTTCGTCTTCACCCTTCTCTCTGTTGCACACTAATAGAGGCTTTTTTAATTCCGCTGCAATCGGACGGAGTATCTTCTCGTTATCTTGGGAACATACAACTAGCCCGGCCCCGCTGTCTGTTATAAAATATTTCAGCATCTCTGGAGGATGTATGGGTGTTAGGGGAACAGCTGAAAATATAAGAAATAGAGACCACTGAATGAGTTCTTCTATACTTCATTTTTTAGTAATAAGGATTTAATACAAGAAACGAAGGATTGTTATCGTAAAATTTCACCATGCAAATAAAATGCTTGTCGCATAAGTCTTTAAGTACAAGATGTATAACTTATTCATGTTATTTATTTTTTATTAAACAAAAAAAAGTATTGCCATTTAAAAATATAATTAAATACTATGTATCTTAATCGATTAATTTCATTACTATTACTTGTTAGATAAAAAGTTTATAATTATAATAAAAATCTAAATAAATTACCTATGTTCCCACTCATCCATATCGCCCATTGTGTTATAACATGCAAAGCGTTGTTGCCGCACATGTATGTAATAGTTCTCTGTGTCTCGCCCACTGCAAAAAAGATATAGTTAAGTCTTTTAATTGTATTTTAAATTTATATAGCCCTACACATAGAATGATAACACCTAAAACCGCACCCATAATGAAGCCATTTAAACATAGACAATTTTGTCTGACTACATAGATCGTCGCCGTAGTGCATCGCATCAAAATTCCTATGTATATAGTAGATTTAAAATTTTCCACATTTATAGGGTACATTTCTTATAGCAGCACCATTATCGTTGGGCTTGTATGCGTGTCATCGAGTATGAGAACGTGCTGTTAACACCTACAAATTACTTATATAAAGTTAAGGCTATCAGTTTATGCGTATTACTGAGTGTTTTGCAGTTAAAAAAGCAGGTTAATTTTTTTGTTGTTTGAAAAAATGTTTATTTTTATTCTTTGCGTGCAAACGCACGATTTTTTTATTTATCTACATCGCGTATGTATCTTCAAAGATAGAATCTTTAATAAAACAATAAATATAACAACTATGACGTCAATTCCTAAACATTGTATCTTATCTACATAGAAAAAAATATGTGACAGAGGATGTATCAACATTCTTGATATTACATATAGATAGTACAAAAATAAGTCTTACATAATTGGGCAGCAATATCTCTACTGAGCTCATTCGCTGCCTGATACAAGTCTGCATATGTGTATGTTCCTTGCTCATCTTGTAGGGCGACTCTTGAAGGGAATAATAGAGCTCTTCTAAACACTGGTACCACACCACCTTTAAATTATATTTATAATTTAAAATAACACAGTTATAAACCAATTAAATAAATAAGACATTTACTTATACCTATACTAAATGTCTCTCTTGCAAATCTTAGCAAAGCATATTACATTGAGTTATATTAATACATTTAATAGATTATTATTTTATAACAAGCAATTTCATATAATATACGACAACAATGAATAATGAACATTTTCAAAGCCTTACTATAAGAGTGAAAATTGTGTTTTTTTATTTGTAATTCATCATAAATTGATTTTTAGGGATCATTATTAAATCCCCTAAGTATTGTTCAGTTGGTAAATAACTAATTTTTGGCTACAATAATTGAATCATTCGTTAAATATTTAATTCTATCTTTAATACAAGTTTTGCCCCCAGCAGATAATGGAAGCATGATTAATATTATGAATGATAGTTATCAAAACAGTAAAACCTATTCTTATCATTGTCATTTTCATTGTTTTCACTTATGTAACAATATGATAATTTTTATATTGTGAAATACTTTAGATTTCACAATATAAAAATTTATACTTTAGCTTGATAACATTTTATAAAGCTATGCAGATAATTTGAATGATTCATCGAAAGTCAGTTTTAAAACTATAGGCTGTTGTATTCTTGACCTTTTGCATAAAAATAAAAATATAGCCTAACCTGTGGATCATGCTAAGGTCCTTTTGGTCCATTGTTAAATAAGTAAATGAATGTATCATAGCACTAATTTTAGACTTACTAGATGTAGCTTCATTCAAGAAGGCTACATATAGTAACACTTTTGAATGTTCATGGATTATAAGAAATATCCTGAAGTTTTAAGGGAATTTGAATTAAAAAGTACCTTTTTTTAGTCAAAGTGAATAATTCAAATTATTTTTACACTACCATTATCTCCAAACTTGACACTGATGTATTATAATATTGTGTATAGTAATAAAAAACTTTTTTATGTACTGTACATGTTTATTATAATAATAATACCTTCTGATTTTTTATAAAAATACTGTATTCATTAATGCTACTTTTTTATATAGACACAAATTAATTTAAGTATTTATATTCTGTAAAGAAAAAAGTGATATGATATTAATATTATACATTTCATTATTTTCATGATAGTTTGCATTTAGGTAAATGTATTATCAAGAAAACTACTCTTAAACTAGAACAAAATATTTTATTTAAGAGCAGGCAAAGTCAAATATAAAAAATAAGTTTTTTTTTAACCAACAAGTGAATTTTAAATTCAGTGTTAATAAAAGCCAGTTCAGTAAAAAAGGCAATTTTTTATATATACTCTTAAATGTAATAAGAAATAATAATAATAATTGTATATCTTACCTTAATTTGGGCTTTCTTAGTTTCACTGATTCACAAAATTAAAAAATATGCATTAAATTCCTAGTTTAAAAAGTTAAAATACGACCAAATTATATTTGCAGCAGCAAAAAAACAAAAAAAGTTATTTTAACCAGTATTGTATTTAATTTATTACACTTTCACAGTTTTATGTGTGTGTGTGTGAGAGAGAGAGAGCATTGTAAAAAAATAATAAAAAAACGTAGTGATTACACAAAGTTAAAATATTTATTTATGATAATACAAGAAGCTAGGCTAACTTTTGGCCTAGCTAAGTTAAGCAGACCTAAAGTTTAACCAGAAGCTTTAACCACCTGGCAACCTTTTCAAAAATGTATTATTCTTATTTGACTATTTAAATATTTATTAATAAAAATTAGTTTTAATTAAACTTACCAGCCTTAATATCCTGATTAAAGGAGTTTAATAAATCTGCATTAGTGTTTTCCTTTGCCGCTGTATTAGAGAATCTTTGATAAGATACAATTGCTAAAGGTTTTTGAAAAAGCCGGTGAAATGTGCGAAAACGTAAAGAAAGTTCCATAGCCATTTATGTAAGATGTAAAAATACTTTATATACACTTCACTATACGCTAAAATTATAAATACAAATGAAGAACGTTTAGATAAAGCTCAAGAAATGAAATTATATTGATAAGAAAAAATGAAACTGACAGACACTTTGATAAAAATAAATTTTCAAATTCAAATTTCAAATTAAATTTTAACTTTAGAGTCAAAAAAATGTCACTTGACAGTGACGTTTAATGTTTCAGTGTTACAGAGACACCTATATTTGCCAAAATAAATATTTATTTATAGAAATCACTTTGGCTTAATTTTAAGCCACGTTAATTACTCAGTTATTATAAAAAAGTGTATTTTTTTAATTCTAATATATGAATTTTCTACATCCGTTTACTTATTTTTAAAAAACGTTTATGACATATTATTTTTGTCTATAATTCATCTATAGACATTTTAAGTCTGTGACATGACTCGTAGGAAATGTGAGCAGTGGACAAAAATTGAACTGTCACTGTAATACTGTTACACTGTACTTGTATTGTTCGTATCGGTAATCTTATTGTTAAACATTGAGTTATTATTGAAGTACTAAACGACTCTTGCATTCATTGTAATATCCATGTTAGAGCCCTAAAGTCACGATGACTTTAACTAAGATGGAAGTAGACACCGTAAAGGGTGAGGGATTTCGCCCTTACTACATTACGAAGATTGAAGAATTGCAATTGATCGTCGCCGAAAAGTCCCAGAATCTACGGCGTTTACAGGCACAGAGAAATGAACTTAATGCTAAGGTACGCATGTTGCGTGAAGAGCTGCAACTCCTGCAAGAACAAGGGTCGTATGTGGGTGAAGTAGTGAAGCCTATGGATAAAAAGAAAGTCCTCGTAAAAGTCCACCCCGAAGGAAAGTTCGTCGTCGATCTAGACAAGAACGTAGATATAAATGATGTTACTGCAAACTGCCGGGTTGCGCTTCGAAATGAAAGCTATACCTTGCATAAAATCTTACCTAATAAAGTCGATCCTTTAGTCTCGCTTATGATGGTCGAAAAAGTACCGGATTCCACTTATGAAATGGTAGGTGGTTTGGATAAACAAATCAAAGAGATAAAAGAGGTTATTGAATTACCAGTGAAACATCCAGAGTTGTTTGATGCTCTTGGAATCGCTCAACCTAAGGGTGTGCTGCTATATGGGCCTCCAGGGACAGGTAAGACCCTATTAGCCAGAGCAGTAGCTCACCACACTGAGTGCACATTTATCCGAGTCTCAGGTTCTGAGCTGGTACAGAAATTCATCGGTGAAGGAAGTCGTATGGTAAGAGAGCTTTTTGTGATGGCTCGAGAACATGCTCCTTCTATTATTTTCATGGACGAAATCGATTCAATAGGTTCGTCTCGTATCGAATCCGGTAGTGGAGGAGATTCTGAAGTACAAAGAACTATGTTAGAGTTGCTCAACCAGCTGGACGGTTTTGAGGCCACAAAGAACATCAAAGTCATCATGGCAACTAACAGAATTGATATTCTTGACCCTGCTTTACTTAGACCAGGGCGTATTGACCGTAAAATTGAGTTCCCACCTCCAAATGAAGAAGCTAGATTGGACATTTTGAAAATTCATTCAAGGAAAATGAATTTGACAAGAGGCATCAATCTACGTAAAATTGCCGAGTTGATGCCTGGAGCGTCAGGGGCTGAGGTTAAGGGTGTGTGTACTGAGGCTGGTATGTACGCTCTCCGAGAGCGTAGAGTGCATGTTACCCAGGAAGACTTTGAGATGGCCGTCGCTAAGGTTATGCAGAAGGATTCCGAAAAGAACATGTCCATCAAGAAATTGTGGAAGTAGATATTGCTTATTTTTATTGTGTATTTCTCTAATTAGATGTATTTCTTTTTAATACTTGTTTTATTTATACCAGCCTTAAAATTTATTAAAGAAGTTGTTTGCAAGATGTTATGTTAGATTTATAGTATGATAATTCTCAAAATAACCTTGATTAAATTTACTAGATTAATGTAATATTTAGGACATGAACCAGTAACAGCTTTGTTATTTAATTTAAATAATAATAATAAATAAAAATTCTGGAACTATATCATTAAGTTTCAAATATATGATGTTCAGATAAAATCTGTATGTCTAAAATAAGCAACTTTTTAAACATGGCAAATTATATTGAAAATATTACAAAATAAATATTATTTAAAAGGTAAAAACTGGAACACCACATAATAAAACAACAATTTCTGTAAGAGATATTTATTTTAAACATTGAACCTACTTATACATAAAGACATTAATAGAAAAGATTAATGTTTCTTACAAGCAAATTAAAATCCAAATCAATAAAACATTCTGCCAGCAGAATCAATACCAATATAAATTATTCATATGGAATAAAAATACAATTATCTATTTCTCAGCATCCTTTTCGTTTCTCTAACGTCTAAATCAGACTCTGTATCAGATAAATCTTGTTGAGTGTCGAATGTAATCCCTGCTGTACCCTGAACAAAGAAAAACAACATTAATAAAACTTTTCTTGTCTCAAAGGTTGATGATTTAACCTGTAAAGTTAAGAAGTTCGAACTAAGCTGTGAGTTCGAAATAAGCTGTATCGCATAGCAACAGAATTTCGTCAATTTGCTCAAGTTTTACTGAAAATTTTATATATTTATGTTTATGGAAAATAAATTGTGTATTTCCCTGCTGTAAAGTGACCTATGCGTTAATCCAGTACTTCAGATTTTAAGAAGTAACATACACCCTCGCAAACATTTGCCTTTATTACTACTATATTAATATTTAGTGTAGTTATAGTATAGTTATGTCGGATATAAAGTATAAACTGTCGGCTATAAAATACATCACTAAAATAAATAATAAAGCCTGGAAGAAATCACTTTTTAGTTATAAGGCTGCCTATTACATTTCTTCTACTCTGTACAAATAGTCTGTAAGGTTTAAATGTTATAAAGGGTAAATAAATAAATAAATATATCCCATCTATCCCAGATCCCATCTATCCGAGATTGATCTCCTATCTCAGCGGAGATGGGGTGAAAAATATTTTTTTAAATATAAAAAAATATTAATATAGATAATAAAATAAACTTACAATGGGCTTCGATCTAGTGAATGATTCGGGCCACATGTTCCTCACATACATTAGCGGGTTAACAAATTGATGGCCAATACCTCTGTAAAAAAAATCCACTTATGTATGCATATCTACATAGCAATAATTAAAGTATAGGTCGTGTCACGAATCTTTAAAGCTGGACGAGAATAGCTGCGCATTGCTCGCGCACCCGACGATCACGCGCCCCGCACGCCGCGCCGTTCCCTCGATACCTTATTTTTTAATTCTGCGCAGGTTTCGTTCAGCGCTAAAGTTTCGTGACGCTACTTATAACTACGTTTAATGGAACCTATATCTAGATAGAAAACAAAGTGTAAACATTGTTACTGGTAAACATTGTCAATAAAAACGAGAATTATTATAAATTAATTAATTAATTATTATCGAAATACGTACATACACGTACCTACTACGTATTTACGTACATATCATTGAAAAAAGAATTCGATATATTATAATGATGACATACTTTAAAAGCAAAAGGGGAACATTGACCGTATTTATACAAACTTACCCCGTGGTGGGTACTTCAATAAAAGCGTTGGTTAACTCTGTGTCACCTTCAGGCCTGTTTTGATATCTCACTCTAAAATAAAAAAATAAAAACATGTAATAAATAAGCATGAGCAACTAAAAGAATATTAATTCTGTATGTATACGTTATGTTTTGAATTTCAAATAAATTTTTGGGATAGGTGATAGGGGTCATCAAATAAAACCAGTTACCAGAACAAAATTACAAAACAATTACGCAACATTTAAATATAAATGAACTTCTTATTTGCAGAACTGCTTAATAATACACGACCCATCACTTTTTCAATAAAAATCTTCCTCAAAATAGCTTCATCCAGTTGAACACTGGAATTGTTCTTAAATATATCCTTAAAAATAACATATATCATATGTACAAATGTATAAAAAACACTTACTGCATGTAATTACCGTTCCGGTTCCATTTCTTAACGACTCTATAGTGTAGGAACACACAGAGGTATATCGCGAGTATGACGAGCACCACCGCCGTCAGCGTCACCGACACGGAGTGGCGCACCGCGTCTTGGTGCACCTCACCGTTTATGAGAAGTAGCTGTTAGAAATATAGTATGAAAGGTATTAAAGTTTTTATTTATTTATTTGTATACAAGTTTACAAGTAAATACTTTTCAATATCAATTTTAATTAAATTATTATAGTTTAGGTTCGCTGGTACCTGTTTTAGTTAGAAAACTGTGTTACAGATACCAGCGCCTAACTTAATACAATATTGTGTGTAAGTGGTGTTTGTGTGTCTGTGTGTGTGAACTCTAATTTCCTGATGTGCAATGTCCTTTATTTACAGCATAAGATAGATAGTTAACTCTTTGTATCCAACGGTGGATCCAATTTTGGCGCCAGGGGGGATCTCAGTCGTGGTTAAGTCAAGAATTTATACTTAGATCTTGACAACAAAAAGATACAAAAAGTAGGTATTTTATTTTATTAACGAGAAAATCTATACTAATAATAAATCCGTAGAGAGGTCAATTCTGTACACGAAATATATTTCCAAAAAAACTATCAGGGGGTGATTAGGGATCGATGCTGATGCCACAAATGCAATTAGTGAAATTTTGGGGTAATCCGTAAGTCTAATATACTGATTCCATTAAAAAATTGATGGAAATGATTAAGATCTTAAATGATTTTAAAACGGCAAAAGCGCACAGCATAGTTGACTCTTCTAAAGCTCTTTAATCTATATCTATATACTAATATATAAAGGTGAAAAGTTTTTTTGTTTGTTTGACCGCGCTAATCTCAGGAACTACTGGTTCGTATTGAAAAATTATTTTTTTATTGTTATATAGCCTTAAGCCTTCATAGATAATTTATCGAGGAAGGCTTAAGGCTATATAACATCACGCTGCGACTAAAAGGAGCGAAGAAATAATGGAAAAACAAATCAACGAGGACGAAGTCGCGAGCAAAAGCTAGTACAGAATAAAATGATTAAGAACTCACCTCCCTTTCTTTCAACACCGGACATATCCCACTTGTAGCAATGGCGCCGTCCGCGCACACACACACGCCGGCCCCCACGCACACATTCGTACATTTACTGTCTACACACGCGTTTTCCTCATCTACCCTCTGCGAATTCTCTTCATAGATATGATAATTGTCAGTTACACCATTAAAAAGAAGTGTTTCACAAGCTTTCGATCCGTAAAGGGAACAGCGGTTTATATTTCCACTATCTATGTAATATATGTGATCTTCGAAGAAAGCCAGACCGTGCGGGCTCCGGAAATGTGGGTCATTTTTAATATTTTTGTAAACTGATTTTCTGTAAATAATTTTAAGTTTTAATTACGCAAAACATATTAAAAGTGTAGAAGTCCAAATTACGCTACGATTTTTTACTATTATTTATTAATGAATAATACACATATTGCTCCAACTTATATGAATTATTTGGCATAAATTTTATAATAAAGTAAGTTAAAAAGTTCAACTATATGTTTTTAAGCGAACGGGTGTGGACTAATTTATGGCCACTAACATTACAAAGATATGAAGTGCGATAGATTGAAAGAGGTCATCGCTAAAACTATTAAAAAGATTGTGTGAAGGTTTATACGAATAGAAAAACAAAACAAACATTAAGAACCAAAATCAATTTTCTTAAGCAACACGAGACCTATTATCTTATACCTAACTCTCACGATTTGTACTTATTCTACTATGGATTTCTTTTTTTTTATAATATGAAGAGGGGAGACGAGCTGGACGCACTCTTGATGGTAAGAGTAACGGCAGCCCATAGCCAATGCAGTGCTAGCCGGAACTTTGCTATAAAGCTCAACTCTGGGCAGGGTGCACTACACCGACGCTCCCCTCCGCACTTTGAGTCGTCAGATGTTAAGACTCATTAGCCCAGTAATTTCTTGTTGCCTTATAAAGAATATTGTGGTTATTATTCAGAAAAATCAGAAATAAAAGAGGATTAATGAAACAAAATCTCAAAACGTACCTCGACTTTCCATCATAGTCTATCTTCAAGACATTCCGACCATCGAGTACATAGAGGAACCTTCCAAAGCGATCTACAGCCAGGCCACTGCAATTTGCTACACTTCCCAGCTCTGAGACATTCCTTCCACTGAGCGAGGAATATTTGATGACGCTCCCGTTGACATTCGCGATGCAATAGAAAAGACGCTGGTTTGGGGGGTCTATTACTAACGATTGAACCTAGTGGAGAATAAAATGAGAATGATAAAGAAAAAACAAAAGATAGTTAAAGAATTTTTTAATAATAATAGTAGGTAACCATAGAAGTAGCAGTATCAGAAGAAGAAAATCTGTAGTAGCGTTCAAAGATAAACTTTCAAAATTTTCATATCATTTCTGGACACCTTATCCCCCCCTTCTCTAAACGCTACCTAACATTTAAGTGACTATTATTATAACACAATTAAGTTAAACGAAATAATATTAATAAAATAAAAAAGTAGAACGTGTCGATTTGTTTACATTATTACATACAAATTGTAACGGACTTACTAAGGCATTGTAAGCTTACAATAGTATTATATATGTTTTAAACATCATGTTATACAATATATTTGTACAAACCTCTGTATTGGATGGAAGCTTCTGCAGCCGCGCGCACACTTTTCTGCCAAAGTTGCAAACTCTTATGTAACTGGCCGGCCTTGTAGCGTCTACGAAATATATATTTCCAGTGATCCAGTCCACTGATAGCTTAAAATAATTAAAGGGAAAATTAAACCTCTCTGCCAAAAGTGATACTTTAATTTATTTATTTTATTTACAGACAATTTAGTACTTCCAAAAGTTCAGTCTATATTGCTGAATTCGTTTTAATTTGAATCGAATTAATAAATAAAACAATATAGGTATGTATTAAAGTTGTATACACAATTAACAGTAGCACATAATATTAATATACTTAAGAAGTTTAATGTAATTTTAACTCTATATCTATTGTGTAAGCTTCTCAGTGTATCTAAACAAATAAATAAATATATACGAAAATATGGAAATATTAGACAGTATATTATTTTATTCATTTCAAAAAAAATGTAGATAACTTGTCTTCTATGTGAGTGTTGTGGTTTCGTTAAAGACACAAGGAAAATACATTTGTATTATTCTGTAGTTAGATTACTTTATGTGTGTATTTACAAAAAAAAATATGTTTAAGTAAATTATCCGATATCCAGTTAAGTACCATACCGCAAGCTCTGTACAGCGTGTGACGTGATGGAGCTGTGTTACCTAGTTTTCCAATTGTACTAGCACTAAAACGCATTATGCGACATAATGGGTATTGTTGAATGACGAATGTTTCAACTACAGCAACGCTTCGCTCAATGAAACACTCAAAATTCAAAGTTCACGTTTCAATTAGCTTCAGCATAATCCATACTAATATTATAAAATGGACTAATATTATAAATGTGAAAGTGTGTTTGTTTGTTTGTCCTTCCTTCACGCCGTAGCTAAGCAATCAACCGACCTGATTTTTGGCATACAGTTTGTCAAAAAGATGGAGAGTAACATAGGCTACTTTTTAACTGGGAAAAAGGGGTATAAGGGGGGAAGGGGGGGTCAAAGTTTATATGAAAGTACAAACTAAACAGTTAGGAAACAGTTAGTTCAGCAATATGCGCACTATTCTCTATAATTGGAAAAGTAATAATGAGCGCTCAGAAGTATTTAATATGCTTTATACCTTTGTAGGTGTTCCAATATTTCCGATGCTAGCCACCGTATAGTTCTTGCTATTTCTATTTATTTCTACAATCTCCTTTGTACTGGAAATGGCTAAGTAAAGCTTGTTGTTCCTGCAATAGATTTTTTTTTTATCATCGTTTGTTATTTACGACTAGCAACATTGTGATTAAAAGTTTGCTGTACATATGAAAATGGTAATGTTATTCAAAACAGAGTCTTTAAGAAGATATTATTAAATTTTAAAAAGAATGCTTTCGCTTGATGCGTGCAATTACATGTGCAGTGACAGAAAATTAACTTTTTTTTCAAATTTAAGTTGACATTGATCGAAATGTCGCACTATGCTCTGGAAAATAATAATAATAATCTTTTATTTTGTCAAAAAAATATTACAGACATCTTACATGAGTAGAAAAAATAACATGCCGCTGTATAGGAAGTGGTTCAGTAAAATGCCAAAAGTTGAGCTCTGCCTCTTAAACTAGGACAACCTGTATTATAAGAGGCAGCAATCCAAAAATTATCCAATTCTAATGAGAAACACATCTGTCATTATAACATTTCATACGCATGTAAGTGTGTAGGTAATTCGTGGGTAATAATTGCTGTAAAAATACTGATTGTTAGAAGTTTAAGAGGCAAGGGTTACGATTTCTCACCTATAGTCCAGGTCAAAGTCGTCAATGTGGTGCGGGTGGGTGTAGTCCAGGTACGGTTGGTTGTTGCGGTGCGCCCACACGGCGGCGCGGCTGGCGTGCAGCGCGGTGTGGCCCGACACCGCCTTGCAGCCGCGCCGGTCAGACCTGATAGTCCATACTTATACCATCTATACTAATACTAGCTGTTGCTCGCGACTTCGTCCTCGTCGGATCTATTTCTATTATTATGTTATAGTGAATCAATCTTAGAAGATAGACATATACTGTCGCGGACTTTTTTTTAGATCATTTAAAGATGAATAATTCTTTCATACATATTATTTTTGTATCTTGAACAGTTTTCGCACCGCACGCGAAGAAAGCCCTCAAAGATGAATAATTTTCCCCGTTTTTTCCATATTTTTCATTATATCGTCGCTCCTATTAGTCGCAGCGTGATGTTATGTAGCCTAAAGCCTTCCTCGATAAATGGTCAATTCAATAAAAAAAGAATTTTTCAATTCGAACCAGTAAATCCTGAGATTAGATTGACGCGTTCAAACAAACAAACAAACAAACTCTTCAGCTTTATATATTAGTATAGATATAAAGCTGAAAAGTTTGTTGAGTATGACAATTTATCGAGGATGGCTTTAGGCTACATAACATCGCGCTGCGACCAATAGGAGCGAAGAAGTAATGGAAAAAGTATTCGACGAGGACGAAGTCGCGAGCAACGGCTAGTGTTATATAAAACCAGAGAATTATAGCACCTAGAACCGTGATATGAGGCCATATTGGCGATCTGGGTAAGTAGACAAAATTGTCCACTTTGAAATGACTTAACTTTGCGTGCTCATATTATCATTTGCGGTGCAACTTCTAGGTGTTCTCATTCTGTGGGTTTGATGTATGTAATATTCTATGGGTATAAATATGTTACATTTCAAATTTTTTATGGCGATTCCTATAATATGCTAATTTTAACTTATGATACATTTGCTGATATATCGCTAAGTAATGAATTAAATAAAATAAAATATCATTTATTGTTCTCATCATTACACCTAGCAAAAAAATTACAATTGGCGACTACTCAGTCAAGTAATAAGCCCCTTGCTGGTGTACTTTCTACCATACTAACCGCAAAGCATATCCAGGATAGCACGAGCACACAAAAGAGCCGGGAGTATTCTCGCATACGTGCGAGCACACATCCGTCTCGCACTCGTTTGCGTCTGCGCAGCCGCCGTCCCGACTTATATACCCGTGCGGGCACACGCACGTGGGGCCCCGCGGGGTGGAGCGGCAGAACTGAGGGCACTTGTCTTTACATGGTGAAGCTGGAAAAAACTGGTTTGTTAGAGAAAAAAAGGGAGAGAATGATAGAGACAGAGGGAAAGAGAGAGAGAGAGAGAGAAACTTGTACGGTGTATTCAATAATCACTAGTTAATGAACTGTGTTGGAGTATATCGGAAAGTTTTCAGAAAATAGCTCACTTGTATTTCTTTATAATAATCGTGAGTGACAAAATCTTAGATATCTAGTCTCCTCATTTCTCTTATTCAAAATTAAAGGTTTAACCCCTATACTAAATGTCATAACGAAAGACATGGTAATTTTTTTGAAACCGTATCAGAAAAGTAAGGTACTTACTGCATAGCCCTTTCTCATCAGACCCATCCTGGCAATGGGTGATGTTGTCGCAGACCTGCCACCACTCTATACACATGCCGTCGTCGCAGCGGTACCCGTTGTGACACATTTGTGGGTAGACGTTCATGAAGTGTGCCATGGTTTTGTTAACTGTAAAACGCATTAAGAACACACATAGTCAAGCACAAATTAAAATTTGTTTAGGAATAGATAAGCAAAGATATGTAACTATAGTACGCGTCATTTATGTTTAGCGATTGACGAGAACACGACTGGGACAACCAATCAACGTTCGCGCACCCGACGATCACGCGCCCCGCGCGCCGCGCCGTTACCTCGATACCTTATTTTTACCCGACTACGGCAAAGCCAAAGGAGGGTTATGATTTTGACAGGCTATGTATGTATGTATGTATGTTCATCTGTTCCGTCGTAACTTCTAAACCACTAATCAGAATTCGACAAATGACATATCATTAGAAGCGTCTTAATTGTCCGCTGGTTATAGGCTATATAGATTTTCACCAAATTCAATGTGGCGCCCTCTAGCGGACAAAATATACAGAGAAAAAAAATAAAGTTAAGCTAGATATGCCGTGTTTGGTATCATTTTAAAGCGCTTCACTTGTACATTTCGAATATATATATATTACTAGCATTTGCTTGTGACTTTACCTGTATTCATGGGGTACTTTTATACTTTTTCAGCGTCGTTTTTTGTCGTAGTTGGGTTTTAGTTTTTTTACTTTATCTTGTTGACTTCTGCGCAGATTTCGTTCAGCGCTAAAGATTCGTGACGCGTACTATACTAGCGGTTTTACTCGCGTAGATCCCGTTCCCAGGGCAATACCGGTAGTAAGCTTTCCTATCTTTTAAGTTTGATCAAACAGCACACAGTATGCAAGTTTAATTTAAAATCGGTTCAGCAGTTTAGGAGTCAATCGCTGACAAACAACGGGACATGTAATTTATTTATATTACTAGCTGTTGCCCGCGACTCCGTCCGCGTGGACTTTCATATAAACTTTAACTTCCCCTTTCTCCCCCTTATAACCGTTTTTTTAGTTAGTTAGTTTATCTCAGGCTCTAGACCATCTGTGTACCAAATTTCATTACAATCGGTTCAGTAGTTTTGGCGTGAAAGCGTAACAGACAGACAGACAGACATACAGACAGAGTTACTTACGCATTTATAATATTAGTATGGACTAGTATGGATAGTATGGACTAGTATGGATGAAAGTATTTTCCAAATTAAATGTAGGTACCATTCTAAATTTACAGGTAATTTACATCTGCCCTTAGGATCTCTTTAAATGATTGAGAAATTTTCATAGGATACACTTGGTAATCCAGGAAAGAACTTCTGCGTCCAATATCTAACTGTGTTTTATCATACCGCAGCAGGCACCTTTACGAAATCTTAGACGGCATAATTTATAATTATACCTTTTTCACAAGCTTCAATGGTCTCGTCCGAGCCATCAGAGCAATCCTTCCAGCCGTTGCAGAGGCGATGGTTGTGGACACACTTGACCTCTTGCTTGCACGAGAACATTCCAGCTGGCGCGCAACGCGTGTCGCAGTCTGCCTCGTCCGACCGCCCCGGACATTCCACTTTACCGTTACACCTTGAGGTTAGAATATAGAAAGAAAGATTAAACAATGGAAAAATCAACAACAAATACATAGAGACAGGAAAAGAGAAAAAGACAACGTTGCTCTGGTAAAGGGATGTCGCTTAGCGTGTGTTGTACATTAAAAAGGGGGAAACAGAAGAATCGAAATTTTAGAAAGCATATATGATAAAAACTTTAATTTATTGAAAGAACTTTAATTTTTTGGAGCTTTAATTTATTAGAAAGAACTTGTGAATAATAAAACACATTTAGCGCGTAACGGAACTCGTAACAATTCACTCGTTTGGAAGTTTCAATTACATAATATTATCTAACTATAATATAATGATTAAATGATAAATGATTAAATGAAAAAAAAAACTAACATTATCCATTATCAGCTTAAAAACAATTCCCAAAATGTTATACCACAACCTTACAAAATAACTATTATACTTAGATACATATTAAAAAATAACTACTTTTCAAATACAGATTAAAATATTGAATAATCTAAGGCTAATCTATTATTTATCTAATCTAATTTGTTAACCTAAAAATATAGCAAGTGCATCGGAATAAAAAATAGGTATTTAGGTTACATGTTAATCAATTTTGTTCCCATATTGTATGTAAATTTACATACAATATGAGAAAAGACGGAATTAATAAATTAAGGATTTAGTAACTCCACCACATAAACAATTGGATTGAAAAGTGATTAGTCTAGCAGAATCAAATCTAACCGAGCAGTAAGCGGTAGGCAAATGCTGGAATTGTGTTCGCAGCTAAATTCTCCTATACCACATTGACGTAGAATATCCTGAAAAATCCACAGGTCCAACTGTAAAGAATTCATAGTCAAAATATCGCAGCTAGCAAGACCAAGCAATAAGTTATTTCACAATGATAATACATAGGTACATGGCAATTTGTTCATATCATCATTAACATTTTAGAAGCTTAGATATTATATGTATAATTATACTGTAGTACAGTAATTTATCTATCTTAATAAAGCCATGAAACAATAAAATTATAAAAGTAATCAATGTATTCTAAATCCCGCGAGCGCACGACCTAACACCGGGTAGGTATTCATTGCTGGTTTGAAGATAGAAATTAAATTTTAAATATGAAATAACTTTAAAAATTCTGCGTAATATCAAGGGCTGATCCAGCTTTGGCGTCACATAGTCATTGTTAATTCAAGAACTTATACAACGTGTATAGTACGCGTCATTTATGTTTAGCACACATTTCTGTCACACGTTGAATAGACTAGAAGTTCTTGATTTTCATAACATAATAGATACAAGTTAAAACCAGTCCAACCAACCAACCCGCCCGCTCCAATCCAACCCGCTCAGACCCATGATCCCTCCACTGGATCCGCCGATCCGAGGATCAAATCATATGAAGTACTCTATGTTTATAGAGTATATGGGCTATCGATTTCAGTATTCGGACTTAAGTCTTTTACACAATTTATATAACACTAGATGACCCGTGCCGACTTCGTTAGGCATAATGCTAATAATCCTTTTTGAACTTTCCGTTTTTTTTATAGCCTATGATACTAAGCAATAATGTAGCTTTCTATTGGTGAAAGAATTTTTAAAATCGATTCGAGATTACCCCTTACAATGTAACAAACACATAAACTTTACTTCTTTATAATATTAGTATAGATTACCGTTTCGAAGAGTTCAGGCAAGTCGCAGTTATGTTCGTCACTGGCATCGAGACAATCGAAATGGCCGTCGCAGCGTTTGCTTAATGGATAACACGAACTTCCACATTGGATATTGTCTTCTGGACACTTTATTATTTCTAAAAAAAAAGGAATAGAAACTAAATATCATGTTTTGTGTATGGTTTGAAAAGGAGGTTGGTTAAAGCTAGTCAGTTATGATTAGAAAAAAAACAACAGATTAAAGAAAAAATAGATAAAAACTTTTCGGTTGGTTGGGCACCTAAGTCCCATGAGCTGATTGTAAAGTCTGTCTCCTAATTTTTTATAAGGTTTATACCACAAATTATATAAAAACGCAGATTAAACAAATCATTGAAGTACGTAAAGTAAGAACAAATCATTGATCTACTTAACAATATAGTCTATACCTTTTTGTAATCATTATTATACCTAAAGCTTCAATCTTATGTAGCAATTATTTACTGACCTGAAAGAAAAGTAAGAATATTTTAAGATTAGTTAACATACCGCACTGAACTTCATCCGAGCCATCAGAGCAGTCAGGAAAACCATCGCATTTCCAAGTCACGGGAATGCAGGAGCCCGATGCACATCTAAGATTTTACAATTGTAATATTTATTTTATGATTAAAAGTTACATAATCTACTGATAAACTTTTAAACTTTAAATATTATGTTTTTATGAACTACGGCGA
>JADANM010000147.1:4615646-4626360 GCA_026213755.1 Eurema hecabe | reverse complement strand
TCTTGATTAAAACTTTACGTTTGATATTTTAGCGTGTGGAATTTTTATTATTAAAGCAACTATTTCGATCTTTTTTTAATTTTATATGACAATTGACAAAGGTGCATTTACGAATCTGTAAATAAATTTAATAGAAAAATAAGTAAAAAGTACAATAGAACAGTTAAATATCCAGTTACAGATCACTGTGTTTTGTGGTTAAATAAAATAAGATTCGAAAATAATTGAATAAAGTGTAACTCACGCTTGCAAACACGCCCCTGTATCTCCATACCATCCGGGCACAGACAAGTGTATGTAACGTTAGAAGTCGGCACGCAGATGTGAGAACATCCGTTATTCCGACACGGGTTCGTTGTTTCCGGCATCAGCAGCGGATGGTATATGTGCATGTCTGTTCAAATTTAACCGTAAAAGAATTACATTTTGATGATAGGAAAATTGAAGTGTTTAATAGAGAAAAAAAAACATTAAATAATTAAAAAAATAGTATACAAATTACAGTTATGGGCTTCAGAAAAAATATGACTAACTAGCTGACTCAGGGAACCTACCCGGACGAAGTGCGGCTACACCTAATTTTAGCCGGCTAGAACTAGGTGTAGCCACTTACTCTTCATTAAACCTAGTAGGAGCCGATTGTTTTCGGCTTAAACTAGGTCTATCCTTCATCTTGCCGGCTACAACTAGGTCTAGCCATTGCCTGTTGCACAAAACTAGATCTATCCTATGTCATTCCGGCTGGAACTAGTTTTTACTTTTCTGTAACTACAGTTGATTAACTAAAGAAAAGAATCAGCTTTTTGAACTATATAGAATAAATATAATAGAACATTTTTAAATTGCACACTGAACTTACTAAAAACAGCCTCTTTCATTGTTAGAAACACGGTCCGCTTATCCAATCTCATGTGTATTTTGTCCGTAGCTTGAATTGTTCTAGAAGTCCAATCGCTCCAATAAACTGTATTTTCAAAAACTGCTATCGAATATGGATGATGGAAAGGCTCTTCGAATAACGACTGCAAATTAATAAGAAATATTTGTATTAACGTAAATCATTATAGGTCGCGTCACGAATCTTTAGCGCTGAACGAAACCTGTGCAGAAGTCAAAAATAAGGTATCGAGGGGACGGCACGGCGCGCGGGGCGCGTGATCGTCGGGTGCGCGAGCGTTGATTGGTTGTCCCAGTCGTGTTGTCTTTCTCGCACCAAGACGTCAATTACGAGCGCGATTCTACCGATGCGCAGCTATTCTCGTCCAGCGCTAAACATTCGTGACGCGACCTATACATAGTATAAATCAAAGTCGCTGTCTTCTGTCTGTCTTATGTATGCTTAAATATTTAAAATTACGCAACCGATTTTGCATTTACGCATGCGGTTTTTTAAGATGATTTATAACGAGGGTTTATGAGTATACTGTATACCTAATCTCTACTATTATTATAAATGCGAAAGACTCTGACTGTCTGTCTGTCTTTCCATCACGCTAATACTACGGAAAAAACGGGTTATAAGGGGGGAAGGGGGGTCAAAGTTTATATGAAAGTCCACACGGACGGAGTCGCGGGCAACAGCTAGTACATGTATAAATTAATAGCGAGCGAAGGCAAGGGTCGCTCATAAATTTTTAAAACTACGCAACCAACATTCATGCGGTTTTTTATCAGAAAGAGTTAATCAAAAGTTTATGTGTATGTATCACCATCACAGGTAAAACCGCGGGTCACAATTAGTATTATAATATGTATATCTAAAAACAAACTTACGTAGACTTTCCTATCAAACAGCTTGACGACTTTAATAGTCCCATCGACGAAGTAAAGTCTGTCATTGGGAGCGTCCAGCGCTAACCCTGTGGCATACCCTTCGAGATTGGGCACCAGCACCTCGGAGCCTGAGCCGTCCATCCGTGACGTCATTATCACGGAACGATGTTGCCAGTCCGACCAGTACATTGTCCTTTAGCAGGGTAATAAGTTATGGTTATATATAGTTAAATTTTAGTTTTGTTTCGACCGTTTAATGGTTAATTTAGGTAGGGTGTAAAGTTTGTATATTTGATCCATACAAGTTAGTATAGAAAGAAAACTATATTTATTCATTTGATTAATACTTGTTTGTACATAATACTATTATTTTATTACTAGCTATAATATGTATATCTATATGTATAGTATATGCCTGTTTCAATCGGTATGGCGAAAAAACCTTTTAAAAATCATTCTAATACTAGGTAATTAATCTGTTGATACAATTATCTTGTACTTAATTGTTGTTAACAAGAAAATTTGAACATACAATAAGAGTAGATTGATCTGTTTAAGATTAAGGTGAAAGGCTCCTAAGTAGACTTGACAACACACTGGTTGCTTGTTTATCATGAAAAAAACATTGAACCTAATATAGAAGAATTTCAGAGTAAACAGTTTTACACCAATAGCGAAATTAATAATAATAATGACATACCCATTCCTCGGGTTCAAAGTGACGAATCTCGGTCGTGTCGTATTAGCACGTATATTGCTGCAGACAGATCCGTCGGATTTACAAACAGATATGACACCTCTTTCCACGTCCGAAAAGAAAATGTTTCCTCCCAGCCAATCTATTGCAATATCCCCCGGATCTTCTAGACCTATAGCTACAATGACCTGTTAAAAAAACGTAAATAAACATCAATCACAGAAGTAGTTTACATAGACATATATCGCATAGACTGATAGTCCCTTAATAATTAATCGGTCATTCGTAAGTGAAGTCAAAATTGTATGTTATGAAGGTGTTCTTATACTCGATGACAACGCAAACAAGCCCTCCGATAATGTAGCTGTTAAAATAAATGTACCCCATGAATGTGGTAAAATTTACATGTACGAAAAACATACGAATTCTGACGCACTGCAACATCGATCTATTTAAGTACACAAAATTGTCTACTTTGAAATGGCTTCTCTTTGCATGGCTTCACAAGCTGGTATTTCTTAAATTTGAAAAAGATTTTTAACCAATTAAGTTGAAATTTTATTATTTCGTTCTGGAGCTAATTCAGACTCAGTTGCGTATTTATGAGGCATTGATCTAGTTCAATTGTTTAATTATTATGATATAAAAAACTACCTCCTTCGTCTCCAGAACATTGTGGAACTGAGCTCGTACAATAGCTTCGTGACCCTCAGCCGTCTCGACCCAGTAGACGTATGTGCCATCGTACGCTACGCCGTGTGCCTTTAAAAATAATTTTGAAAGAAATTGAGAACATTTATTCCAGAGCACATACAATAAAACAAGATACAAGACACATAATAATTAAACAAATACACTCAGATATGAAAAGAGAAAAAGAACAAAGACTCCGGCAAAGGATTACCACTCAGCATGTGTTGGAGTTGCGAACGACCTCAACGCTGATTTTCAGTGGTTCCTAACAATCTTGACAGTGACTAACTACATAAAAATAATTATATTTATTAACGCCGGAATACTGAAACGCATCTTAAATTTAAGTACAACTTAAACCGGTCCGATTTGACAGATCGCCATACAATTCTGCCAAAATTACGAGTCTTAAGGCGTGCTTAAATTTAATTTGCGTATGAGTGAGTGAATGGCTGTTAGACATTTAATTTAAGCTTGGTTACTTATCTTATTCAGTCCGAAACTAGAAAGTAATAAATAGAACATGAAGAATGCAACATCAATATTATTCTATAATAACGTACCTACCTAATACTAAAAGCATATGAATGAAGCTATCACATACAAAAATAATATTTAAAATATGGCCCGTAGGTCCGTAGCGTGAAAAAAAAACAAAGAAATAAACCACAATTGATTATTTAAAGATGTGATTTTGGGATATTAAATAAACAATTTGTTAAGTAAGTATAATTATACCTCCTTAAGATTCGTAGCGACAACAGTTTGCTTTTTTGATTTAATATCGATGTGTTTAATTTCACTGCGAGTGCTGAAGAATAACATTGCTTCGGGATCTGTAATTGAAGTCGTAAGGCTAACAAAAGTATATTTATAAAAACATCACTAATTTAGGTTTGTATAACGATCTGCGCTTATGTATAATAACGATATATATAACTGGCGGACCCGTGCCCACTTCATTGGGCATAATGTTAACAATCCTTTTTTTATATAGCCTATGACATTCAGCAATAATGTGACTTTCTATTGATTTTTAAAACCGTTTCAGTAGATACCGAGATTACAACTTACAATTTAACAAACACACAAACTTTACTTCTTTATATATTAGTATAGAAGTATAGATATAGAATTATAGAATAGCTACGCACCGCGATTTTACCGATTTTACCGCATTTATGCATGTTTTGTACTTATAAACATTCCCCATGAATTCCTCTATCTGAATAAAGAAACCGCATGAAAATTTGTTGTGTAGTTTTAAAGAAATGTAGCATATATAGGGACAGATAGGTGAAAGAGACTTTGTTTTATACTATTTCATAATAATAATGATGTGTGTGTGCACGCTTTTTTTAATAGGGAAGTCATGAACCGCGTCGACAATTCCATATAAAGCTCGTAAATTTTATATATATGGAATTGTATACAGTATTGTTGAGTTGTACAGGTCGAGTCACGAATCTTTAGCGCTGAACGAAACCTGCGCAGAAGTCAAAGATAAGGTATCGAGGGGAGGGGGAGGTAGCGTTGATTGGTTCCCTATAGTGTTGTCTTTCTCGCACCAATACGTCAATTACGAGCGCGATTCTACCGATGCGCAGCTATTCTCGTACAGCGCTAAACATTCGTGACGCGATCTATACCTAAAAAATAACAAAAATCTATCAATTAAAAAAACTGGTATTGTCTTAAAATTTATTTACTAAGCCCCATTCATTATAATTGAGCCGTTACAAATAAATCGATGTCGATCTTCTTCTCGCTAGCATGTGCAGATGCCAGACTAATAACGAATGTCCCTACGTATGTTAAAATCTCAAAAACCACCGACTTTCATGCACTTTTTTATCAGATGTAGATTTAAGAAGAAATTTTATTGCGGAAAAACCCCACGGCTACTACATAAATAAATAAAATAGCAACACCGAACATACCTTGAGCATAGCACAGATACGACATTCTGTCGTAACTATACCCTTCATCGCAGACGCACGTGAAAAAGGGATTGCGATATTCACACCGGTGAGAACACCAAGGTATGTCATCCAAACAGTTATTAATGCTTTCACAGTTATGCGTAGTATAGTTGTATGAAGTGTACTCGTCGTTGCAATCGCAGTACGGGCCTGATCTATCAGGATAGCATTTCGAATTATTGCATGGAAAATTTGTACACATCGTGTGCCCTGAAACAATTTTGTTAGTTTTAATTTCGTTCGTGAACTGGACGATTTTTATACAGCGCCATCTTGTGGCGAGTGAAGTAGATTTTGTGTTATGTCAAAGTTACGGAATAAATAGGTAGTAATAGTTTTGTAACATTGGTATGTTACATTACATAATTATCAACATATCAATAAGCTTTTCCTTGATTCACGTTATTTTTAATGTTTTAAACGCATCTATACGTCGTTATATCACCAAAAATGTAATCCTTCAAAAATATAAGCAATAAAACTTGAAAATATTATGTTAGAATTTTTAAGCGTCTAAAACGGAATGACGTTAAAGTTATTAATAAAACGACAAAAATTTCACTCGAAGTCGTTTCATGTCTTGTTCTCACATCCATAAATCCACTAATATTATAAATGCGAAAGTAACTCTATCTGTCTGTCTGTTACGCTTTCACGTCAAAACTACTGAACTGATTGTAATGAAAAAAACGTAGGCTACTTATTAACTGGAAAAATGGCTAATAAGGGGAGGAATAGGGAAGGGTTCAAATTTTATATGAAACTCCACGCGGACAGAATCGCGGACAACAGATAATAGTATTATAATAAATAGATAATTTTTATTTAAAACAAAATATTTACTTTGAAGTTATTTACATATACGTTACTAATATGATTACTTACAATTGTTACAAAAGGCGCCTTCATCGCTGCCATCTTTGCAGTCCATGATGCCATCACACATATGTGTTCGAGGTACACATATAGACTTATCGTCGCAAGAGTACTCAAACTCACGGGAAGAAGTCTCTACCTTATTGCAGTACCAATTTTCATTCACCGTATGCAGACCTAGCGAGTGACCTACAATACAATTTTCACGTCATACAAATTTTTCATGATTATGTAGGTATTTCCTAATATTTTATAACAATATCAGTTTCGAAACTGTGGTTTACATTAAAACTTGTGCTACACTATGTGCAATATATTATAGGTATTCTGTAAATATTTCGAAACACAAAATATTTATACGAACTGAATTAGAAAATATAAATATGTATTACAATATTCCTATTGGTAAAATAGAAAATGGAGTCTGTGATTAAAAAGAACATACGACAAGTTGTTTCAATATCTTCATCGGTTTTATCTTCACAATCGTATTCGCCGTCACACATCCAAAATTTCGATATGCATTTTGTTCCATCACAGGTAAATCCCTTGCATGTTGCCTGTGCAAAAATATCCGTTAGTTTTCAGTTTCACATATAAAATAGAGATATAGTTTATGATATCTAAGGTCTGTCTTAAGTCTTTTTAGATTAGTTAACAATATCAAAATTTCTACACGATAACTGCGCAATATTCATTAAAAAAAACCTTGATATTTGTAGTCTAAATAATAGGAATCTACTAATTATAAGATTACGTAGGTATATAAAAAACTGTGATACAATCAGTTTCTCTAATCTTCTACCGGTACCCTACAATGTAAAATAGAATGCTTACATTTGGTGCAGTTACTGCAACTTTACAGTTGATTTCATCGCTTTTATCTTCACAATCCTCTTGCAAATTACACACCCAACTATTCGGAATACAGTTTTTACCATCAGCGCATAAAAATTGATGCGTTACATTGCAGTATAATGCGTCGGCGGTGTGATTACCTGTTAATAACGAACGCTCAAAAATAAATAAAAGAAACGAAATTTTTATTTAGTTTACTAATTAAAAACTTACTGCAGAAATTCTCATCACTAGCATCTTTGCAATCGTAATTTCCATCACAGTATTTCTCCAAGAATATGCATCCACCGTCAAGGCATTCAAATACCCCTTCTCCAAGACACTCATTGGAATAGGTTTGCATGGGATCTTTGAATTGTGCCGACGTTACAGTGATGCAACACATTAATATAATAAGTAACACCATTCTGTAGAAAATTTAAAATTTCACTTTTAATACATTAACAACCAAAGAATAAGTTTCGTTTTTACTAAAATTTAAATAATATTAACTTACCTTGTTTCTTTATCTTAATAAGCCATTTAAATAAAAAAAAATATTTAAAAAGTAATTATTGATAAATCACCAATTCGGCACGTGGGTGATAGGGCACGCGGCTATGGAAATGCAAAAAGGAGTTTTAAAATTTTTGTCTACCCGCATAAATTATAATGCCCTTCGATTTAACGAATTCCTTCGAATTACATATTTGGAGTATTTTATTGTTAATAAATGATATTTATTATTTAGTTCTTATAAATCTATCCCTTTTTTCATTTATTTTATTTAGGTAAATAACACTTTTGAATAATTATTTTACCTGGGTCAAATTGACATATCGTTTGTCAATTTGGTGTCAGCTATCGATAACTGTCAGTTCAATACTTCAAACTTCAATGTTGTAGTAATTGACAGGTCATAGTCCAACTTTCCTAAAGTTCCGCTAGTTTTATAGTTTAAAACTAAGCGATTCTTAAATACAACGTTTTATTTTATTACAAATATATTTTTTGTTCCAAGTACCAATTTATATAAAGTTCGTAAAATGGCATCTCATATTGCAAAATCTTTGATTAAATCTCGACCTACTTCAACAGTTAAGTTTGGTAAGCGGAATGTTTCATTTATAATTCTCATACTATTTTAATTAAAAAAATACGAAGAAAGATATCAAAATAATTGCTGGAAGTCTTTTATTATTTGTAACGTATTTTGTTTCGGTTTGATACCAAAAAATGTCTTAAATTTACATATCGGTTTTTAATAAACTTTGGACCTAAATTGTCCTATTGGCATGGACACAATATTTATAAATATCAACTTCAAATCACTATAATATCACATTGTAATCATCTCGGAAATAAGATAATTCATAATAATGTATTCTGAGTCTTTTTGTTTGATTTACGGTTTTAAAAATCAATACTCCTTTTATATCTTGAAAAAACAATTCAATATGCAGGCCCACCCCCGAAATCGATTGTAGGTATTCTATAGTCCTACCTATTAAGTATGTTCTCAATTACATCTTAACAACATTTAGCAATACAATTATTGTTAACTAGCTGTTGCCTGCGACTCCGTCCGCGTGGACTTTCATATAAACTTTAACTTCCCCTTTCTCCCCTTTAAAACCGTTTTTTTAGTTAAAAAGTAGCCTATGTTTTATCTCAGGCTCTAGACCATCTGTGTACCAAATTTAATTACAATTGGTTCTGTAGTTTTGGCGTGAAAGCGTAACAGACAGACTGACAGACAGAGTTACTTACGCATTTATAATATTAGTATGGATACCTGTAAAAATTTGTAAAGTGAAATATAACATTGTAGATATTGCCAGAAGGGCTCTCAGTGTCAGTGCAGGCTTGCAACAAAAGAAGACATTGCAAGACAAAACTGGCAAGAATGTGGTGCTTGTGGACGGAGTGCGGACTCCTTTCTTGCTTTCCTTCACGGATTATTCCAAGATGATGCCTCATGAACTCGCTAGGCATTCACTTTTGTGAGTATTTAGTAAACAGGTTCAAAAAGATTGAACTCCAAAATTGAGATTGCATTCAGACAATTATTTTGTGTCCATAAAAAAAGGGATTTAAATTTTGTAGAATTTTCTTTAGATTTTTCAGGTTGGTATATTGGTATTTTAATACTGTTGTGCAGTATGAAAAACAAAAATAAAAAAAACGCAATGACTTACTTTAAATAACCCATTGCTCATATTCAATGGACAAGCCGGGTGAATCCTTTTTTGCTTGTTACCTAGCAATAAACAAACACATACTTTAAATACTTGTTTTAAACGTAATAATTATGTCACCTATATTAAATTAATGAAAAAATAAGCATTTTTCTCTAAGCTAGAATTACATCTAAAGCTAAAATGAAAATCATGAATGTAAGGCTAAGAGTATGAATATAAATAAAGATTACATAATCTTTCTACTTCAAATCAACAGAGGTCTCTTACAAAAGACTGGGATACCCAAAGAAGTGGTGGACTATATTGTCTATGGAACAGTCATCCAAGAGGTGAAGACGTCGAATATCGCTCGCGAGGCTGCACTAGCTGCTGGTTTCAGTGACCGCACTCCTGCCCATACGGTCACAATGGCTTGTATATCCTCGAACCAGGCAATTACTACTGGTAAGTTAGAGTATGTTTTTACCTTAATCATTCAAATTAAGTATTTATTTACTTAAAGCATTCTTCATTATTACATTAGAAACTATAAACGAGTACTATATTTAACTCTTTTGCTATTCAGCATCAATATGAATTTAAAATATTGAAAATTGGTACAATCTTTGTATTACCAGGGACTAACACTTAACAAAAAATGATTTGTTTTTTGTTGTTGATTTGATTTGATTAAAATACAATACCACAATTTATCACAAAGCTTTACACTTAAAATTTTATTTCAGGTGTGGGAATGATAGCTGCAGGTGCATATGATGTGATTGTCTGTGGAGGAGTTGAGTTCATGTCTGATGTTCCTATCCGTCACTCGAGGAAGATGAGATCGCTTCTACTGAAGGTCAACCGAGCTAAGACTCCGGCACAAAGGCTCTCTTTATTAGCTTCGATCCGCCCTGACTTTTTTGCACCTGAGGTAAGGTTAATAATAAGTTCTTACAAATATCTAGATGCATATGAATGTCTTTAAATATACATGTATTTACTTTACGTATAGGATCCAAATAATCAGTAGTAACTTAGCGTGGTACCAACGCGAGCGAGCGTAACCAATTCATTCTAAAAGCGAAACATCTGAATGGTTTTTTTACACTCTATCGTTATAATATTGTGTTTTATTCATGTCTGTTCGGTTTATGAATAAATAAAAAACTTGAGAGGTGTCTAAGGACACCCCGGATGGAACGAAGTTCCTCTTCAATAATAAGTGAAGAAATTGTAATAAAAGTAGAAGGACGAAGTGAAAATAACTAGCTTGCTTTATATGAGAGAGAGACAGGGATAGATAGATACACCGCGCACGACGCACAACTATACTAAAAAGCGTCGTTAAAACTTTTGGTCTTCATTTTTTCCGTCCATCCCCATCCCATCTTTCGTAACGCGCAATAAGGAACTATGCTGATATTTGCTGCGATCCGCTTAAACGACATTAAGCTGGATTTTAAGTATATATGTCTATCTAACTATGTGTCCATCTATTTAAACTTGCTATCCTTTTTGCGTTTTGAAAGATATGAAAAAATAAGTACAAATAAATATAAGCACGGTATGGCAGTTGCCGGCGGTGGCGGAGTTCTCGTCGGGCGAGACGATGGGGCACTCTGCGGACCGGCTGGCGGCCGCGTTCGGCGCGTCGCGCGCGGAGCAGGACGAGT
>JADANM010000147.1:4568246-4584192 GCA_026213755.1 Eurema hecabe | reverse complement strand
TAGGAAATTTATATTTATATATAATTTGCGAAAATGTGGCCGTAAAATAATACAATTTATCTGTCATTTAGAATCCTACGAAGGTTTATAAATTTCCTATACATATACTAACTTGGCCTGTATAGAGTCTATGAGCTCTATGAGTGTGTCAGCCCCGAAGTGTGCGGCGAAGAAACCGAGGAAAGCTATGAGGCCGCGCACGTATTTCGTTGTTTTCGACGACGACAGCCGTTGGAACAACAGGGACATTATCTGCTTCATATATTGTTGCATGTCTGTGCTGTAAGGTAAGAAAAGAATAACACATAGAACACACATATGAGCACGCAAAGTAGACAATTTTGTTTATTTACATAGATCGTCGCCGCAGTGCATCGCACCAAAATTCGTAAGTTTTTCGTGGATTTCTATTTTTCCACATTTGTAGGATAATTTCTAATTGCAACAACATGATAGGTGGGCTTGTGTGCGTGTCATGGAGTGTAAGAACGTGCTGTTAGCACTTACGTACAATAAATAATACTTTTCAAATTTTAGGTTTTATATTTTTATTTAGCTGCAGTCCATAACAGTTATATTTTGCGCTACCTTTTTTTACGGAACTCTAAATTTATATTATAGGAAGTCAATTAGATATTTATTTGAGGTATTGTGTTACAGTGACGGCTCGCTTAATTTTCCTAATAATTCTTAATGGTAGCTTCAAATACCCCAAATTGTTTTTCGTGTTACACTTACTTTCCAAATTTATACAGCATAGTTTGAACGAGATAGAATCCTTCGTGGTCATTCGTTTTCGATGCTATTAGTTTCTGGAACACGCCCAGCATCGCCGGCTAAAATAAGGATAAATATATTATGTATATTATATATTATATATATTAATTTGTAATAATTGTATTTTTTTGATAATGAGGCTGGTATGGGTAAAAGTCCTAAAAAAAAAAAAAAAGTTGGCACTACACTAATCTGTAGTGTGTAGTGTGGCACGCACCAGCTTGTTAGAGGCGCGCACGAGCGGCGCGCGCTGCGCCACGAAGGCGCACAGCAGGCGCACGAGCGGGCGCGTGTTGGCGGGCCGCTCCCACAGCGCCGGCGCCACCAGGCACGGCAGCAGCGCCGCGTACGGCGACGTCGTCTCCGCACCACCAGCACCAGCACCAGCACCAGCATCGCCCTCCGCCCCGCGCAGCTCCAGCAGCAGGGACAGCATTTGGAACACGTACGGCATGAACTCTGAAATTTGTTTGAACATTTGACAATTAATAATAAGCTCCGGCTTCACATGCGCTTAATATTCATGTATAATTAATATACACATAAATCTTGAATGTTGAATTCTCTTAAACAGGAAAAAAAACCTACAAAAATTGGTTGCAGTATTAAAAATTTTAAGGCTTTGTGGATTGATGGATTGATACTGAAGGATAAAATAAACTTTTCATAATGTACAACAACTGAACTACCATGGACAAATACGAAATCACATATCAATAAGTTAATTTAATGAATTATGAATTCTCAAAATTGACAAGTTTTCAATTATGAATGATTCATGCTACTCTCTTAAATAGTATAGTTCATTATAATGAGCATACCTTGTACATCATTCTGTAACACCTCTTGGAAAATAGGGAAAAGAGCATCCTCGAAAGCAGTGATAGCGCTTGGATTTGACTTCACCACCAGCCTGGCAACATACATTAAATAATAAATTATCACAGTATTTTAGTGCCTCAGATTTAGTAGTATGTAAAACTTATATCATTTAACAACATAATAAACTGAAATAAATCTACAATCGTTGTATTATGATGCAAGATTCAATCATATAAATAAAAATAACAAACATGTATATAAAAATTAGCTTTACAAATAATTATTTAATACGAAAATACTCACGATATAGACAAAGACAGTGTCTCAAATAGGTAATGGTTGAAGTGTGGTTTGCAGGGGTTCTTGGTAACTACCGCCAGTAAGCTGGCCAGTTTGGGCAGCGCTTCACCCAAATAGCTGAGAGATGACTCTCGGAGACAGGATAGTGTTCGTAGAACAGCTATAATAATTAAAAATACAAATTTCTGAGTACATACCTTAAGCGTTAAAAATAATGATGTGAAAGTGTTTTCTATACTTAATGGTTACATTTCTTTGGTTAGACTTATATTTATTTTAAATGAACCTACTAAGGCATTACCTTAAATACAATCACAGATAAATAATAAGTTAACTATAAAATATATCTCTTTATTTTTGATATTGTATTATTGGAAAATAAGACAATTTTATTGAAATGTTATTTAGTTTATACTGACTTATTATCGAAAGCAAATCATCCTGAATGATGGTTTCTGTATTTGATTATATTACCATGTGTGAAGAATAATTTCCACCAACTCATACCTTTCATAACATATTCATTGTGTTCCGTGGGATCATTGGTGTTGCCGAGTGCAGCGAACAGAGCGCTCAGTAGCGCCGGGGCGTGGGGTTCGAGCACCGGGCGGGTGATCATTCCGCCGGCTATTAGCTTTTCCACTGCGCATGCGCCGTATGTACACACTACGCCGCGTCCGTTTATGTGTTGGATCTGTGGTAAGGATTTTCACAGAAAATAAAATCCGTCTTATAAAAATGAAACGCAAATAATAAAAATATACAGAAAATGATGCTCTGCAACAGAGCTACTCAAATTATGTTGAAGTTATTAATTGGGTTTTTACTGATTTTCAATTATTTATAGTTGAGTGAGATAATATCCACTAAACCAATTGGAAAAAATCCTTTTGCAAAGGAAAATATATCAGAACATAGTGATGCAAAAACAGGTTAAACAAACTTACCAGTAAAGGTAGCGCCGTTACAAGTAAATCGTTCGGTAGAAGTGACCTGAACGTCATAATATGCTTGAGGGCGTCTGCCTTTAGCACTAGCTTTTCATTAACTGCAAAACAAAATCAATTATAAGATTGGTATATGAATATGGCTAACATCTTATATAGAAATATTAGGTCTCTCCAAATGTACAATTTCCGTCTTCGTTAAGTATTCAGTGTAACAATTCCTATACGCTTCTCGAGCCCTCTACGTTGCACAAAAGAATTTAATACATTTAACTAGTAATTTGGTGTAGAATAAATATGCTTCTCAGTAGAAACTACTGTCTGAACCAGTCGTAAATGATTGATTTATAAATCCATGATGATTCAAAAGTGTTTCTTTATGTTGTTTGTAGTTGGAAAAAAATCTGAATTTGATTTTAAGGTAATTAATTAACTTTTTTTAATTGGAACATTATACAAGGCCTATCATTAACTTCACACATGATATGATTTTCATCTCTATATGTCACGCACGCACGCACGCGCGCACGCACGCACGCACGCACGCACACACACACTGACCGTGCGGCTGGGCGAGCTCGGGTAGCACGTGCGTGGCGGCGAAGTGCGCCAGGTCGACGAGCGGCGAGGCGCGCGTCACGCCCGCCGCCTGCGTGCTCGCGCGCGCCGCCAGCGACGTCACCAGGAACAGCGCTGTGTCTTTGCCGCGCCACTCGCGTCCGCCGCTCTCCTCGTACTTCTTCAGCATCACCTGTGTACACCGACAATTAGATTTAATCATTTTTAGGATTTGAAAGTGAAAGTTTGTGAGAATTTAAGGATAGATTTATGTTTGTTAACACATAGGATTCTTTATATCACGGTATTGCCCCGGAAACGGGAACGGTCTAGTGTCTAATGTGATCCAATTATACAGTTAATATGTTCAAGTTTTGTTACTGCAACGCTTAATTAAATAATAAAATTATTACAACTTTATTTCGCATCGATCAGCCCCAGCGATCGTAAGTATTAACGAAACCTACTTTTTTATTTAAGATGAAAATATAAATAATAATAAACCTACAAACCACACAAGACAGTTTGGTCTAGCACTTATTTTAAATCAAATGAAAAAAAGAGACATTAGTACCTCAACATTACTTATAGATTTCCCTATAGAAAATATTAAAAAAAATCTAGACTCACCTCAACATACTGGCCAAAAATGGCCATAATTTTTTCCTCATAGTGTAAAGCTAAAGTTCTGACGAGGTCACAGGCAGCTCGCCGCCGAGTGTCCACGTCAGAACCCTCTATGTCTCTCCTTACATACTCCTCTGGATTATCCTCAAATAATTCCATGTCTGACTCTGAAAGTCATTATATAAATTAATTAAATAAAAGCTGACTTCACTTTGTGTAAATCAAACTACATATTTAACCAGAAACTAGAACTTAATTAGGCAATTTTTTTTTGCACAGAGATGCAAAATTTATCATAACATACCCATTTAAAAACAAAAAGGAATTATGTCTTCTAAAACAGTAATTTTTAAATACATTAAAAATAAAACCAACCTCTGAATTCCATGTTAGGTATTACAACTTTTTCACAAATACTGCTGAGTGTTGCTGGATCTTCAAACAAGCTCTTATATGTATTCTTCTCTGCCACTTTAGCCAGGAATGTTAAAGCATTTGATACCAACTAAAACAAGTTTAAATCGTTAATATTTTTATAGAGACAACACTATAATTTAATGTACATATTCAATTATATTCTATATAGTACCTTTATTGCTTTATATAATTAAAAAAAGTCGCAAAAAGGAATTTGACTAGCATAAATTATATTATAACATCCTTTTTATATATACACAACTACATATTGTTATTATTATTATACACTCTTAAGTAGTTGTTAACTTACGGCATCATATTTTGTCTGTGGCCCCGTGGATAATAAGACATTCCAAACAGCTGTTACAAAACTAGGTGCATGTGGTCCAAATTCCTCTTCATATTTGAGTGCGTACAGTGCGGCACACTCACATACTTCTGTCCGTAACTGCTCCATTACTCCAGGCTTTTCATCATCATCCTTTAAGGAAACATTCATTTTTCTTATTGAGTATTAAGGTTAAAATAGCAAAACATTGTGTTATGTTAGTAAATTTGTGGCAAATGATTACAGTTGATAACACAATCTATTTTTGATAAGACACAAGTATTGTGTTATTGAACTTTTCTGTATTAAAACCAAAACATGTTTTGAGGTATACATACATCGACAATTTATAGATAAGTTGGATTTTTTTCTAATATAGGGGCTAGAGGAGCCACCTGTTGAAAAGTGGTGATCACCAAACCCATTCGTTAACATTCATCATCAACTGTATGCATATGTAAATACGGTTAATGAAATTGATTGAATTAATTAATTATTAGTTCCCTTTACTTGCTGCTTATACAATACAATTTTTCTAATAATATGCTACAGATGAAAAACAGGCATTCCTAGGTTCTTTTTAAGCTAATGGATTTATTTTAATAATAACAATATTCCAATCAAAGACTTACATTTGTTTCTAGACACGGCACTTTAACCTGCAGTAAGTTGAGGAGATTCGGCATCCATATTGGCATGTTATCTTCAAAGAATTCTGGCAAGTCTTGATAGTTGAGGGAGTAAAATACTTTACATATAAGCACTAGTGATCCATAGATAACTTTTAATGCCTGTGGGTTGTCAGCATGTTTTGTTGTTAAATCTATAGTAGCCTGGAAATTTAATTTTGTTAAATTAAATATTATAATAAGAACATTGTAGTATTAAACTAAGTCACTTCCTTCTGTTTGTCTTTGTGTATGCTGAAATTGTTAAAAGTACAGAACAAATTTTTTCATGTATTTTGTTAATCAGATAGTGATTACAGAGGAAGATTTATGTGAATTATATATGCATAAATGCAGGTAAAACCGATGGGCCTAGCTAGTTTTATATAAATAATGTAAAAATACTTAGCTATGTAATATGTTTTAGATTTGTGTAGACAATATAGTTTATTTATTTCACATCATCATACAACTTATTTTTAACAGACTTCATTTAAATTTCTATGGTATACTTACAACAAAAAGATCCGTAAGTGGTTTGGCAAAATTCTCCAACACATGCTTTATTTCTTCCCAGAGTTTTTGTGATTTGAATTCATACCTATACCTCTTGAACAATGAGTGGGCCGTCCGTAACACACCATTGATGACATGAAAATCACCTGTAAGTGTTATATAATTATTATTTAATTTTTGGTATACTGTATAATTATTGGTCATACATTATTTTATACTAGTAAAGTAGATTTTTATAATATGTTATAGGTAACATATTAATATACCATAGATATTAATATACTATGTCTTAAAAATACACCAGGTTAATAATTCTTACTTCATTATAACTTTAATAAACAAACAAAGCATAAAATGGCTATGAAAATACTATCACAATAACATTCTTATAGCAATTAATTTTTTTTATAATTACCCGTAGCAAACTTCTGAACCATCTCTGATATGAGACCAGGCCACTTTTCAGGAAAATCTGACTTGCCAATTATAGAAACTGCATCACTAAATTGACGTTGGATTGCTTCTGGTGACTTTAACATCAAGGACACAATAAGAGTTTTGATTGTCGTTCTATCAGATTCATGTATACAATCTCGACCATCTTCTTCCTGTAAACAATAATATGTATTTTAATTACAGTTATTTCTCAATAAAATCTCTGTTAAATTTATTGTCTGTTTTAAAACCTTAAGAAAAACATAACAAAAAGTAAAAAGGGTGCTAATTACATGTGCATATTTACTGATTATATTGTGATATTTCACAATACTTACACACAAAATTCTATGTACATATAAAAATAAAATGTAGTACTCACCACAGCCCAGTTTCTTTTAATATAATTCTTGAATGTGATAGCAGCGGCCACTCTTATTGTCATGTCTGCTGTATCCTTGTCAATAAGATGGAGGAGTAATATTGCATAATTCTGATTTACTTCCACACCTTCTAAGAACTTTTCAGCTAAAAACAATAAATAAATATAACTGAATTAATACTGTGTGATACTTAAGAAACTATTGGTGACTGGTGAGATTGAATCATGTTACAGAATGTGTTACAAAGGCACATGTTAAAGATTTCCATTATTGACAACCATAAATATTTTAATTGTTTACTAGGTTAGCTTGGAATTCTAAAATAAGTCTTAACCAAGAAAATCATTCTTTCATAAACAGCCTAAAATTATAAACTAATAGGTATCAAAAATAAACTTAAAACTGCAAAAAAAATACAGAACTCACCCGGTCTTCGCACGTTCGGGTCAGGATTTAAAGTTTGCTGTAAATAATTAGCCAAAGTAGCAAGATTCTCATCCGTTACTTCCATGATTTCTTATTTATTTTCAATGTTTCCGCAGGATAAGATAGTTTCAAGTTACGACACTATTTTAATAATAATTATAATACCGGTAATCATCAAATCATGCACCTTTTGCTTTGATATTCAAACCGTTTTTTCACATTTGACATTTCAATTTGACAGATTTGTTTTCCAGAATATAGACTAAATTAAATAAAAATCAATATCAGTATTTTGTTTTGCTGATTTAACTATAACACAAGGTGATGAACAACTGTATTTTTATCACTTTTATGACTAAAATACATAAATATAAACTCAAAAAGATGTTTTATTTACAATAATTTATTATTTAGGTAAACCTACTGTTATTCGGCTAAGTTTTTATTTTGACAATGTCGCTTTTGACATTTTAAAATTTCATTAAACAATTCAAACTTCAAACTTGTAAGAACCGTACCTACTCAAATTTTTAAATTGGAAATCATTTCTTCAGTAAATAAAATTATTAGTTGAAGATCAGACGAATGAAATAACCTTCTGTTTATATTACTTATACTTTGATCTACAGATTCGCTGTAAATTACGCATTATTTTTTGGTTTTTGTTTTTATTTTATTAGTCTTTTTAATTTTGATTTTATATTTTATTCGATTATCTTATACAAACATGAGCCAGTCGCGGTTAGCTTCGTGTATTCCTTTACCTATCGATAATAAGTTCCTTATAAGTGTCGTTGAAAAAGCCAAGGACTGGGCATTAATGCATGGAGTTGGTATGAGAGATAAGAAACATTTTTCGAAAGATTCTATACAGGTAAGAATCTTAAAATATTTTTTTCTTAATTTTATGAAAAACGAAATAATAAAATGTCTACAAAATCGTCCATGTATAACTATTATCATTCTTATAATTCAAATATGATTGATTTCTCTTTAGATTGCTCCATTTGTATTGCTGCCATCTCCCTTTCCACGGACAGAATTTACCAAGGCCATCGATTTACAGCCAGTTTTAAATGAACTAATGCATAAGGTAAAATACTGAAGTTTAGATATTTAACTAGGCTTAATTATTTATAATGTAGGTAATGATATAGTTATATTAAAGCAAAGATTTATTTATTTTTGTAATTGTAGAAATATGATGCTTTTATTTTCTAAGTTGCAATGTATAAATTCAAGCAACATTAAGAAGATTTATCTTTACAGTTGTATAAAATAAAATCATCCAAAAATTATTATTTCATTCTGTGAATCTAAGAGATAAGAATTTGTTTTTTTGTAATGTCATTGTTAATGGGTTAATTATTAGCGTTGATTACTGCTAGTACTTAAGGGAGCAATGACTTTAAAGGGAGACTATTGGTGTGGACTTGATGAAGTTCCTTTTTTATATTTTCTATATTATTGCATTGGTATATATTATCATAATTGTGGCATGATTGCCTAATGACTTAATAAATTAAACAATATATAAAACATTTTAGCCTAAATTGATACTCAAAGTAGTATAAAGTAGATAAACCTTTTGCTAGTTTCATTACAACACACCAACAAAACCGTTCAAGCTTAAAATAATGCAATAACAGTTGCAATCCAATTTCATGGTGGATGATGTAATTATTTTCTCTTTAATGGACAATAGACAAACAATAGAAACATTATGTGTATACTTTTTTTAAACTAAGGCAAAAATCACGGTTTTGCCCTGACGTTTTTCTATAATGTGACATTATAATCATATTTTTCGAAAAAACCATCGTAATCATTTTGTTTGCGTATAAATGTCCATATAAAACTATACAATGCATACATTGACTCAGTGTTATGACTCAAGACAGCCAGATATTAAAAAAATGTGAGAACTGAAAAACAACCACTCCATAGACAAACTAAGTTGCTTGTCTATTTTGTAATTGCCTTACAATGCTTGGAAATTGTATTTTGCTTCTTTTTCCGTTCAAAAAGTTTCTGTTAGTCTTTAAAATAAGCTTTTTTACTAGTAATCTTATTCAGTTGTCAAACTACATTTTATGTGGGTAGTTGAAATATTATGAAAACAACACTACTTCTTGAAGTGCTGATTAATTTTTAATAAGCATATTGTTATACAGGTGGCCCATGACGAAGAATTCCTTGAGAAAACCCTACAAAATGCCTTACAAGTGGATGAATTCACTGCTAAACTATACGACGTATGGGTTAAGGTTCGCGAAGAAGGGATAACACAGGTATTTATGTTTGGATATTAAAATTATCATTAAACTAGGAACTAATTTAAACTCGACTTTATTGTTAGGGTAATAAAGTTTAAAATACAATGATATATAAAATAAGCATATGGTCATTAAACTCACTATCAAAACGATTTTTCTCTAAATAATCTACTTTTAAAGCTAAAAATGTCATCTGTCAAATGTTGCCGCCATTTCGCCGCTGGTAAGCTACAGATAATATAGATAAAAAATGTGTGGTAGCCGATATCATTAGGAATGCTGCGATCGGACATCATGTTGGAGTCGCGTTGTCCGCACACGGAGAACCAATGCGCGAAACACACGCCCTACTGCTCGTGGAAGCAAGTGGAAATCAACAGCATTGCGTCTGGCTTCGGCCATCTTGGGCCGGTGTCGCGGGAGATACAAAGGTAGCCCACTGATTAATACGC
This sequence comes from Eurema hecabe, assembly GCA_026213755.1. NCBI lineage: Eukaryota > Metazoa > Arthropoda > Insecta > Lepidoptera > Pieridae > Terias > Terias hecabe. The sequence continues at coordinate 4,574,260 of JADANM010000147.1, read as the reverse complement.
TGTATCGCTGTGCCAAAAAACTATTGTGATTTTTGTCTTGTTTAAAAGAGCTATTGAATGATGTATTAGATATATATGTATTGAAGTATCTCAGCCACGAATATTAAAGACGTAGTTCTAATGTAGGTACTGTTTGCTTATTTTTGATTATGGCAATGAAGTGAGGAACATAGTATGCTTTTATTATTATTATTTGGATATCTAAGTCTTCAATGAAAAGATTCCATTATCTACTCAATAATTTTGACTGAAAAATATTGAAGTCATTTTTTTTCTTTTTGTTTCTTACCTTTGAAAATCTCGAAAAGAGATCTTTTGGCACAGTGATCGGTTAGCACGGTGGGCTTTTCAAAAACGTCATCTTAAGTAGATAGATGAATGTTAACATACTAACTATTGCATTTGTGTAAATATATAAAGTAGGTATCGAAATACGACGAACTGTTTTATAAGAAAAAAATTAAACGCTTTTTCACGAAGAAAAGAAAAAATGGTAAAACTGTAGCAATGTAATTTGATGTGAAAGAATCACAGAGGTTAAGGTTACGGAAATATTTAGCAGCTTTACGGCCGAGTACTGCAATGCTATTCAAATTTAAGTACGCTTCAGATTCAAGTTGCAGTTTTTTTGACGGACTTTTATGCGTAAACTGTCAATCGATTTGAGCCGTGCTTATATTTGATTTACTTTACGTATTCGGGTATTAGACTGATATGTGCACTACAAAATTGTATATACAATACAAATAAATATAAAGCCTTCAAGAGCAGCAAATTTTATGAGAACAAAAAAGTAATTTCCGAAAATAATTAACATATTATAATTAACATAACATCTAACTAGGAATCTAAGGAGACTATAATTATGATAAGCCATAATGGGTTTAATGAATACCGTACAAATGTTACTATACAGATCAAACAAACAAACAATAAGGCTTTATTTGAAAATCTTTTCTTAAAAAAGATTTCTTTATTTGTTTTCAAGGCTTAAAGCCTTTTTCGACTGAAAAAGTATAACTAAAGACGTGGCTGTATGGGCTCAGTCCCTTTGCCTTCCCACTAATGGGAGAATTAAACTAAAAAAAAATTATTTGACAATTTATTATTATATTAGGTGTAGGTATTTGATAGTGCAGTTTCCATACATTACAACTTATACATGAAAAGTACCGAAAGCGGTAAGAATTACCGCTACTCATTATGACTTTCGATTTTCCAAGGATGATTAATCACAAATAATATTATGTTTGATATAATAGTCTATAATGGGGTTTACATTTTATTTATTACAAAGTAACTATTGTTTTGAAAACGAATAGGTTTTGCAACGTAACGAGGCAAAACTTGGTGTTGCAAGGTCTTTTGTGGACTGCTGATTGTAAAGTGTCTTAAGTTTTTTCTAGTCTTTAAACTCTAACGCTTGAGAAGATTACATTGTAACAAAAGTTTATGAATTTATATAGGTACTAAAAACCGATATGATATTAAATACTACATTTCTATGTACAGACTATTAATACATAAAGTTGTTTTAAAATGTTAATGCATACATATATACATGTAGTTACATACATTCGTCAATATATTAACAACGCACACAACCTCAACAACATGTAATATAATAAAAATTATTATAACGAACCATATACTTAAGAGAAAATTGTATACATTGGGTGCGGGTATCTTTAATTTCACATGAACGCTACATAGATGGCAACTAATGATTGGACAAAATTGTATGTCTGTCATAGTAAATCGATTGGATTTGGGCATGATCGCACAAATGTTTCTTGAAATTGATCAATAAGCCTAATATTTTGCTTACTATATTCAGATTGATATATGTTAAATTCTTCAAAATTTATATATGACGTAACTATACTCTTGAAACCGCATTGGTTTGGTTTAACCTTATGATCCTAAAAAGTCGCAGTTATTGCATTTGCATTAAGTCCTATAATATTCAAAAACAGTAAACAAAGTCCATTGTCTATGACCCGTCATAGATAAGTGTCGTGATATGAAATCGTCAAAAATGATCTATTTCGAGAAACATGTATCGATCGCCCCCCACTGCCACAGCCCGCCACAAAATTTAACATTTTTCAGTCCCTCAGCCTCGGCCTGTTCCGTTCGGATTATCTGATGCAACAGCCGGACAGCAATCGGATAAAACAAGTGGAATTTAATACGGTCGCGTCGAGTTTTGGCGCGCTCACGTCAAACCTGCCAACGATGTATCGGTACCGACATTGCATTACTTGTACTGGGCGTTGACCTTATGCCACAGATTAAGTATAAAACACAGACTAAAAATCATAAAAGAGTATCGTTACTCTATTGCCAAATATTTGGGAAAACGTATAAAGGTGAACGTTTCTATTAGAAGTTAGGGATTTTTTATAAGATAACTGGGTATAGTTATCCTAGTTTGACTATAAAAATAAAAACTCTAAAGGTATCAAGGCACGGCTTACAACTTATATTAATATATTTCTCTACAATTATGGTGGTATAAATCGTACTGAACAAGCTAAGGTCGACGCCCATTTCAATAATTATACGTTCAGATAACATCTCTCATGTGTTTGCTGTTTCTTGTCTATGCACGAACTCATCCTTTCACTATGTTAAGACGCTTTGTCTATTGTATGCACTATGCTTGTCTATGCACTATATTTAATAGCATGCTTTATCTATTGTATGTTCGCTTAAATGTTGGGAATATATGACGTATTTATTTATGTTTTTTTGTATATTTTATTAGATAGTGTTATGGCGTGCATGAAAGTTGGCTTGAGGTCACTTGAGAGATGTTCCCTGACCACCTGCAGTGTCGGTGAAAAACAATCAATTGTTTATGGTTTTTATTTTTAATTAAATATAATTTTGTCCAGTCATTGCCAGGATAGTCGGGTTGACATCTTTCAAAGGCTTTTAAAAGGGATGTGTGTATTTAGATATAAACACATAATTAGTTTCTGACAAATATTACAACCTCAAAAACGAAATTAAATATAACTTATCATTTATTGTTACTCGAGAAAACTTAAATCCCCACTTAAAAGTAACATTAATTAATTATTATTCAGAATATTATGGTTATTAAAAGTGCAAAAGTAAAGAAAAATACCAATTGATAGATTAATTATAATCTACCGAAAAGTGATTCAATAAGTTGAAAGCAGTAACAGTCCTTTATGGAAATGTCCAAATTCGCGTTTTCTTTTTAAATTAAATTGTCAAGTATATAAAAAATAAATATACCTATATAAAATTTTTTTAGTAATTTTATTTAGTCGTTTTATGTAGCACGCAAATTTGTAGTAACAATATATGTTTTTAGTGTTATTAGTTGTCCGTTCGTATTATTATTAATCATTATAAATTAATAAGCATTTATTAACTTTCTGCCTCTTTACTACCATGCCTGATGTATCAACAAAATATGGTGCTTGGCGATTTACAGAAAATGATACAACTACCTAATATATTGTTAAACATATACATATTGTAGTAAATCTAGCAACACATAGATTTAAAACAAAGTAGAGTTAACAACACCACTTATAAATTGATTTTAGTTGTCTTACTAATAAAATATAAAAAAATTAAAGAAAATACAGCCTTGTCTTGTCTTCAATAAATTATTTATAAGTAACTTACCTTGAGTAAGTATCGCGGGTTTTTTACCGCTTTTTTCTGTATTCCTGTCACAACGGTGACAGTTTCAAAGATTGCGTAAAGGGAGTCTCTTAAATCCTAATAAATCCTTACGTTCACAATTTTTTCATTATCTTTATATATAGATAATACAAAAAACGAGATAGCTTTTATTAATATATATTAGTAACTATAACTTTAAAATATAGGTAATTTATAATACGTTCGCTACTGATTTAAAATCATTTTCAAGCTCATCCTGTTTTTATTATTACTATCATTTGCCATCTTTAAAATAGGTACATTAAAGTGTCATGTATCGCCCAAACCATATTTTGTTTTACTTTTAGATAATACATATTATACGAATAAACGTTTTAATTTGTTTTTTTCCTAATTTGTGATATCCATAGAACATGCATAGTTTTGGAATTTTAGGAAAAATTGCGCAGTTACATATCTTTCAGTCATATGATTAAAAGTTTTTTAAATATGGATTTAATTCATACCTATCCATACGTGAAATTTCGTTGTCTTTATATAAAAATTCTTTTGAACGAAACAATATGTAGTTGTTAAAGCCTATTTCTATTATAATGTTTAAAAAATTGGATTCGTTTCATAGACAAGAAAATAAGGATTTATTTTATTATTGTGTTGATTTTTTTGTAAATTTCAGTTATGTGCTAAGACAATTGGGGCATGGAGAACTTATTAAGAATGTAAGTATAATGTAGAATTTTTATTATGATAAAACTTTCCATGTGCACATCCATTAGATATTCCATTTGGCTTAGTTGCTTTAATTTGAAAATTGATCCTTCGCTCCTTTATATTTCACTAGCTGCTGCCCGCGACTCCGCTCGCGTGGACTTTCATATAAACTTTAACCCCCCTCCCTTTTAACCATATTTTTCAGTTAAGAAGTAGCCTATGTTCTTTCTCGGGCTCTAGACCACCTGTGTACCAAATTTCGTTCTAATAGGTTCAGTAGTTTTAGCGTGATGGAAAGACAAACAGACAGATAGAGTTACTTTCGCATTTATAATATTAGTATGGATACAAATGATTGTGTTTCCTACAACGATGCTACTTGGCTAATTTTAAAAGCTCTACGCCAACAAGTACCTGTCCCATACGTATTCCCTTGATTTTGAGTGACAGTTTTTTTCTTACAAATTTAAATATAGATGATCAAGCCGACCAGTTGATATTTAAGTTTATAGAAAATATTTATAATTAAGTTTTTTATATTTGCATATTTTTATGTTGGGGGCTGGGGCTGACATGGCCTTAAGGATAAAACCCCTTACGAATAAAATTGGTACATTTTCATTCCTCCTTCGTAGATGCCGGAAAACCGTGCTCTATCAGGCCTATGTGCCGGTATAATAGACGCGTACGACCTATTCGCGGTGCCCTCCGCGGTGGTTCTGTTCGTAGTGGAAGAGGTCTCATATAACATATGCGATCAGCGCTTCCATGAGTTCGAGATATCGGAGAAAAGACCAGATATTATGGTACGTATTAGAAAAAGAGACAGTGTGAGAATGTCTTGCAGTCGAATTGACTAGGTACAAAATAAGTACAAAAAATTCGAAAAACTAGTTTTCGTAGTTATATCAAAAATACACTTCTGGTGATAGACAGCGAAGCATTAATTATAATTAATCATTATAAGAATAAAAGGTTGTTTCGAACTTTAGAAATGATTGCTGTGTGTCAGTGGAGTGTAACTCTATTAGAGCATTTGCCTTTTTAAATCCTTATTGTAAAAACACACAACAGATCATTCCATAAAATAGAAAAACGAATTTAATGTTGTTACTTTTTGGTTCTGTTTACGCCATTTTCGTAAAATGATATTCTTAAAACGAACGCAATTTTTTTTTTCAATGAAATGTACCTGTTCAGTCCCACTTAACCAGTGGGATAATGTATTTAGAATTTATGTTCATAGTCGAATTTTAAATTATGTTTACTGGAGTATGTGTATTGGTTTGACATCGGATCCGGTAAAATACGGCCATATTTTATAAACAGACACACGATTCAATACAATGCATTTAACTTTTACAATGGGCAATCATTATAGCGATATATTTTAGCTAACTAATAGCTAAATAATTGACATTTATTATAGTAATAATAGTCTATTAATAATGTTTTAATTAACTTTCAGATTTATAGGAAGACGCTGAGTGAAATATATGAAGAGACCCAACTTAATGATAAAAAGCAACTGATTTTGTAAGTTAAAAAAAATAGTTAATTGTACTAGAACAAAAGTAATATCAATCTTGGCTCATTTGTATCTTCCTGGGGTCTAGGTGTTGCTATATTTAATA
>JADANM010000147.1:4512247-4557263 GCA_026213755.1 Eurema hecabe | reverse complement strand
ACTAAGTCCCGTCTCTTAAAACGTAGTGATTACATTCTCTTTGGTTTGATGACAGAAGTCAGAACTCAGAAATAAGAAAATAAAAAAATGACATGACCAACTGAGTGCTGCCACTAATGAATAGCAAAAGTCAATTTACGTTCAAAAAGTTAAGTTAGTTAAAAATCAAAAACTATTTAATACCCACATAAATATTTAATAAATCATACTTCTCTTAACCGGTACTTTTATGGTTATAAAATACTTAAATCTAAATAAAAATGGCGATAAATAATTTAAAAATTTTATACTGTTCTTAAATAAAAAAGTAATTCCTAAACAAAACTTCATATGTCAGATGTCCTTTCATCACTGGCATATGTCAGTAGCCATGTGGATAAATATTTATTCGCCAAAATAAAATCTTAATCTTGGTATTATAATTGAATTGTGGCGTTGTGATATCAAACCTTCAAAATGGAAGTAGAAAACATTAATGTGGAAGAGTTTTTACCGGCGAAGAATCCGATTAAAATCAAAAATTTGAAACGCCCTGCTAATGCAGAAAGTGGCGATGGTATGGAGGTAGAACAACACAATGGAATAGAAGGGAAAGCAAAACAAAGGCGATCTAAATCCAAAAGACGTAAAACTAACGCGGAACCAAATGAAAGTAAAGTTAATATGCGAAAAGTTCCCGTACCAGCTCACAGGTACGTAACCTAAAAGTGTTTATTTTAGTCTTATTAATACCACGGTACATGGTAAAAATGCATTGGAAATGAGCATAAATGAATTATTTGAAATTATTAAGAGAAGTGACCTGATATATAAATATAAAAAACGATTGAAGGACTAACATATTATTTTTGTCTTACAAATACAATTTTATTATTTCAGATATACACCACTCAAAGAAAATTGGCTAAAGATATTCACTCCCATTGTTGAACATTTGCTACTTCAGGTTAGATTTAATACAAAATCAAGAAATGTTGAAATAAAGATTGGACCAGAAACCAAGGACATTGCAAATCTTCAAAAAGCTGCAGACTTTGTCAAAGTAAGGATGTTTGTAAAATGAGTTTTTTATATAGTTTTATTGTAATATAATGTCATGTTCTAATCATTAATTTTTATTTATTTCAGGCATTTATTTGTGGTTTTGAGGTTGAAGATGCTCTAGCCCTACTCAGATTGGATGATCTATTTGTTGAAACCTTTGAAATAAAAGATGTCAAAACATTGCAAGGTGATCATTTAGGCAGAGCCATTGGGAGGTTGGCTGGGAAAGCTGGTCGCACCAAATTCACCATAGAGAATGTAACAAAAACAAGAATAGTGTTGGCAGACTCAAAAATCCATATTTTAGGCAGTTATCAAAATATTGCCTTAGCTAGAAGAGCTATATGTAACCTTATCATGGGATCACCACCTTCAAAAGTTTATGGTAACCTCAGAAATGTGGCTAAACGTGTAGCAGAGAGATTTTAGTGAATAAATTATATTTATACCAAGTCATCTTATTTTTTTTAATAATCAATATACCTCATCCTATAACACTAGACTTAACACTCAACAGATTGGATCTATCTTGAAGGTATTAATAGCAATTTGCTGTAATATTTTATACATAAAAAGAAAAATTCAATACTTGAATATTTATTACTTTAGAATTGATCAATGCAAATTCATACACAAATTTGACGTAATAAGATTCGTCTTCATTAAGATAAACAAATAAATAATAACAGATAATATATGCAAAGTGTTGTCTGCAATTGAGTTATTAATGTTTTATTTATTATTATTAAATATTACATATATTTTTGAATACACTTAAATCAAAGCACATTAATATAATAAAGATCTATGTAAGGAATGCGACAAAAATAATTATTATAAAAGAATTTTATATTTAAAATGTCTGGGAACACGGGACAACACAAGTCTAGCGTCATAACTCAGGGATGCAAATGTCCAAGGCTCTGTAGTACTCCATTCCACACAATATACTGAATCTTCATGCTGTTCATAGGATTGTAGGACACCATCTTCCAACCTGTAACAAAATCGAAGTCTTATATAACTGATTATATATTAGTTTTATATTTTATTCTATGACTTGTTACATATATAATTACAGTCTTTCATCTTAAATGTTGGTTGGCTGAAAGAAATACAGCCATAAGGCCACCATTTACTCATCTGTAGTCTGTCTTCAGTGATTTTTTTTTGTATGTGTTGTTAAGTTAATACATGTAATATAGAACTCATAAATATGATTCACTCGTTTTTATGTATATCCACACATTTACATAACTAATACCCATCAACTACTCGACCAAATTTGGTGTAATTTGATATAGCTACAGTGTAACTTGGGAAAAGATCTAAAAGTAGGCTGAAAGTATGGGAAATTGATACTGACCAGCCAAGTAGGTCACACACTATACCTGTGTGTAGTTGAGATAAGATGATAACACCAAATACAATATACATTTAATTTATAGAACAATTTAAAGATTATAATTAATAATTATTAATTAAAAATGAATAAAATGTACATACACTTGGCTAAGTTTCTTATCATCATCCGAGTCACAGATACTAGCTGCAGCCGTGAGCAACGCACGTCCATCTGAACTGCCAGTAATCAGTAGCTGTTCATGGTATGTATTGTATCTCACTGTCCATACCCTGGAATATATATATTTATATACATCTATATTTTTATAAGTGACCTTCCCATTCACTGATGTTTTGTTATCTCATTCACATATTGATAGTGTTTAAGAGATAGCGCTCTATAAAGCTGTAGAAGCTAGCAAGGTAAAGACTTTTTTCTACAGGTAAATGTAAAAAAATTATTGTTGAGTACTTAATTTATATATGTATCAAATTGAAATTTTAGTTTTAGATATAGTATTATTAGTGTTTTGTCTATTAGTCTAAGCTAAAGATAAAATATATTATTTATAAGAGCGTTCAGTACAAATACAGAAACACTATATTGAATCACACTTTTGATAATTTTTTAAACGAGCTTTAATAATGTATAATCAAAATGTTGGATTAAATATATTAAAAAATGTGTAATCACCAATGTGAATGGTCAGTTCTAGAAAATATAGGTTCCTTTGCATTCCTGTAGTCCCATATATTAAGTGCTGCGTCGTCCCCAGCACTTGCTATATGAAATTGTCTGTAAGAATAAAAAAAATTAAATACTCTAATAATGTGTCCACTCTCCACATTTTTAATATATAATTATTAATTATATATTGTTTATGGTGTTGTTTACTGTCATTTCCATACTAAGAAGTAATTGAAATTATCAAGCACTAAATGTGCATATCTATATTTGACAACTACATATGTATATAATGTATATGAATATAATATATCTACATCTATAAAATACCTTTAAATCTTTATATTAGTGTAACTACAGGGTGAAATAAACATAAAATAATTGCTTTAACAATTTTCTTACGAGCAGTAACCAAGTCACAGATAATAACAAATAATATATATACCTATTAGGATTAAAATCTAAATCTCTTGCCAGTTGTCTATGTGCATTGTCTATGCTCCACACTGGTTTGCAATCAGTCCGTGTATCAAAACATTTTATATGTGTATCTTGCAATACTGCAAACTGAATTAAAAACAAAAATTATCATCTCAATTATATTATTTTTATCTAATACTAATACTATAAAGAGGAAATATTTGTTAAAATATTAGGACTGAAGAATTTGAAAATTCTTCCATATATTCCTCCCCAGGGTCGATTCTATATGATAGAACTATATTAAGTCTTATACATACTACATGTGATCTTATGCTTATGTAATGTACCTTATGCTTAATAAATTGGTTATGGCAACAGGCTTGCCTTTTGTTAAATAAATAATAAATTCTATACCTTAATAAAATAAAACATTATTAATGATAATATCACATTAATGCATATTCTGGTGATGTCACCCCTAATAATATCGCACACAATGGCACACTATGTAGTAGGAGTAGGTATTTGTTTTCAAAAGAAAATATTTGTGTGTATTTGTATACCAAAAATAAAAATAAATATTATTATATCACCTGATGCTGGGCTTGTGGACTCCATTTTCCCCCCGTAAATTTGAGCCTAGCTCTGCCCTCCGGTACAAAGCTGGTGATGACGTCACCGGTCGTGACGTCACGCACACTCACGCTAGCATCCAGCACTATACCAATTTTGTTTGTGTCTGTATGATGCCATTCTGCACAGCGTATTTCTTCTTCCGGCTTCTATAAACATCTGTTATCTATATTTGGTACATTATACGGTAATTAAAAAAAAAAATAAATGTTTTTACAACATTTAAGATGAAAAAAAAACAATAAATGATTTTTTTTTATTTTTTTTAATAAATTATAAATGAATATAATAATATGTAACAGAAACAACAAAGCACTTTTTTTAATTATATTCAGTCTTTTATACTTTCATGCCCGATTTTGATGATACTTGTAGTTTATTAGTCTAGTTTTTATTGCTAGAACCCATAAAAGTTTTGGGTGTGGCTTTTTATGAGAGCTAAACAGCTGAGCACATGAGCCATGATAAAATCCCCATTGTAAATATTACCTCTGGTGTTATAGTAATGAGTAGTTCCATATCCTCTGCATTTCTCCCTTGTATAGCACTGAGATCATCTATGTCTTTTGGTATTACCTGCAAATGAGTCAAGTTCCACTGTAAAAATAAATTCTTAATCCTTTTTTAAAAAACAAATTGCCTGATGCTTAAATTGTTAACAGATTATTGACATAGGCTTAGACAAGATAATAAGAGACTCAATTTATTTCTACAACAAACTTTTGCAATGTAAAGTTAAAGAAATTGTTTGATCATCTGGGTTTAGGAGTATTTTTATGAGTATCAAAAAATATTATGGTATTACAGGCCAATATCTGCAACTCCACGTCAAGGCACAGTTTTTGCATGATCGTTTACATATATCCAAGTGTCATTTACTTACATCCAAAGTTGGGAGCTTAAATATAGATACTCCCATTGTACATTGTGAGGTTTCTGCATCATATGAGTTGTGGGTAGTCATCAAAGTCGCTGCATCATGAGGGGAACACCGCAGATGCCATATTTCACCGATATCATGTTTGTAAACCTAAAAATAAAGTATGTAAGAAGTATAAAATACCATGTATATAATTTAGTATGGTAACATACTTAAGAGTGAAGAGCAAAAAGTTGAATAAAATTTTTGTGGTAGCTTTTATGCAAATTAAATATTTCAATAAAAAACCTATTATAGGACAAGGAGAAGCTATGAAATTCTTGGTTAATTCTTCTCTTTAGAAACTGCTCTCTGAACTGGTGGTAAATGATAGTTTTGGAATACCAGGACGATTCGAAAGTGTTTGTATACATATGTAGGTTAGATACATAAAAAAATATTTGACTTTGAATAAAAACAAACCTTAGTATGCAAGGCGCCAGTGTCTTCTTCAAGCTCTACAACATGAACCTGGTTTGATTGAGGCTTCAAACTTTGAGTGCCGATAAGAAATCTAATAGCATCACTTTCGTATTGGGGCGATAGGGCTCTCGTCTGTAATGTTTTTTTTATTACTAGTGTGGCAGTAAGACTCCAATTTAATACTTATTTTGTTACATATGTATAAATTTACCTGATGTTCTAAGCCGTAAATTATGGAATTTCCTTCCTCCATATTAATCGATTAAGACTTAAAGATTAATCATTAATGAATATATAACATTATTGTTTACAATAATATTATCATAATTTGTAACAGTGCAAAAAAGTCAGCATTAAACTTGTGAAGTGGCAGGTGTCAACTGTCAAATGGCAATTTAAAGGAACGTCATCGTTAACATTTTTCGAATTTGTAATACCGCCCTATAGATAATTTTCTATTTTTACTCTTAATTATTATTTTTTGAGATAGACTTCATCTTTTAGTGCTGTTTTTATTATAAATTGAAGAAAATGATGAGTTAGTAATTCAATCTATTTCAATATTAGCAAGCTTCAAAATGAGCACTTTTCGAAAAACCACCCAACCCAAACTTTCTTATGCTATTTGGACTTCTTTATATACTTCACGACCTAATTTATTGTTTTGTTACATAATCGAGCCTGCTGTATTTGTTTAGTACTATTATTAAGGTTTTAGGAAAATATTTTTAAGGTAAATTAAAGAAAAATATAATGCGGCGTTAATAGTAGGTGTACCTTCTGGCCCACTTAAATTACGCAAGCATCCAAAAGCGAGGATATACTAAACGGATACAGAACAGATAGAAACTGCCGGAATTTGATAGCCATGGGAACATCCTCGGCGATCAGACGTGTACTGGAATTATTTATCAATGATGACGCATGCTAGCGCCATTGCTCATTAGCTTGGAATTATCGCTACTGCAAAACCGAGTTACATACTTTCCACTCGATATATGCATATATGATTTTATAATCTATATACAAATATATAAAGCTGAAGAGTTTGTTTGTTTGTTTGAACGCGCTAATCTCAGAAACTACTGGTTCGTATTGAAAAATTATTTATTGAATCATCAAGGAATCAATCAAGGAAGGCTTTAGGCTACATAACATCACGCTGGGACTAGTAGGAGCGAAGAAATAATGGAAAAACAAATCAACGGGGACGAAGTCGCGAGCGACAGCTAGTGATATAATACATACGATTTAACTTAAGAGATCAATGGTCACTGGTTGTATCCCTATCTAAGTGATTTTTTAAAGGCGAAGTATGCGTGAGAATGTTCATAAGCCTTCTATTGGTAATAGAACTCTTAAAAACCACTTCTGTAGTTCCATAAGTTCCTAAAACTTACAAATTTCCACTTTGTAATCATAATATTAACTCATAATGGAAAAGTAGTTGATAGCGACAAATGAATACTAGTTTGTCGCGGGGAATACCTAAAACTGTTATGCACATAAAGGTTTGTTTGAAGTTTGCATACGATATATCCTTATAGATACTGATTCATTAACTATAGTTGCGTTAACCAAGTGCGTGGCGGTCACGCAAAGAATAAGGTTCTTAAGAGATTCTTAATAAACGTACCTAATGTATTTAGTTAATTTAAAAATTTATGTCTTAATAGCTCTAGAAATAATAAATTTAGAGACCGTATTCTTCTCATGTAGAGTCATACGATCATCATATTTTCCAGATGTTTTGAACCATTCGTTCAGCTTTTCAAGTGTAAAATATTTAAAAATTTGAAAAACTAATATCGTCTTTATAGGAGCATACGTCTCTAAATACTGACTGATAAATATTTATAAAAAAAGGTTTAATCTATACTAATATTATATAGAGGTACAGTTTGTGTGTTTGTTAAATTGTAAGGGGTAATTTTGGGTAATCTCAACCGATTTTAAAAATTATGTCACCAATAGAAAGCCATTACATTACATTATTGCTGAGTTTCATAGGCTATATAAAAAACGGACAAGGATAATTAACATTATGCCCAGCGAAGTGGGCACGGGTCAGCTAGTATATTTATATATGAGGTAATACAAAAAATTACATGACTATTTGTTTAATAAATAATATAGTTTTGGGGGCATCAAGTTCGGTTGGTAAAAAAAAGTAAAAAGCTAAAAATATACATAGTAGGTATAGTTACTGTCAAAAATGTTTAGCAATTGACGAGAATAGCTGCGTATCGGTAGAAACGCGCTCGTTGGTGCGAGAAAGACAACACGACTGGGACAACCAATCAACGCTCGCGCACCCGACGATCACGCGCCCCGCGCGCCGCGCCGCTACCTCGATACCTTATTTTTGACTTCTGCGCAGGTTTCGTTCAGCGCTAAAGGAAATTGACGGTTACTATACATATGTAGTATAGGGTCGATGTTTTATTACTCACAAAAGCTTTAATAACTCTTACAATATAGATTAAACAATGAATGAATAACATTAAACATTTCCAATAATTGTAATTTGTAACACATGACGCATGCTGCAAGCTAAGATTGGAAAAGTTGTTAATTAATGGAAATATAGCTCCGAATATATGAATGTTATAAGCAAAATTTCGATTTTTAGTATCTAATTTATAACTTACTACTTGACCTAGCGAACTTCGTATCGCCCTAAAATCATTAAATATCAAAAAATTGAAATGCTAATCTTTTTTTACATAAGAACCTTCTCCTATTAATAACAAATACAACAGAAAAAAAAATCAGCCAAATCCGTCAAGCCGTTTTCATGTTATGTTGTGATAACGGAAAACGGGTTTTATCTTTATATATTATATAGATATGTAAATACCAACCATTTTGTATTTTACATCTGTAGTCTTGAAGTTGTCGTTGTATCTAATACCGGGATAATATAAAGTATCTTCTATGTTTATTCAGAGTCTAAGCTATCTACTGTCTACAAGATAAAGTTAAGCTAATCTCTCCCTTCCGAATCTGATCCTGCTTTTTGTTTTTAATACGTTGTTTCCCAACCTTTTAATTTGCTCTGTGGCAAATGCGCAAACCGCGCAAGCTATCAATCAAAAAAAAAAAAAGATAAAGTTAAGGCAAATGGAATACGCACATAATTCAAATTATTTTTGCACAGGACAAAATCATTTTTATAAAGGAAAACAAACAAAGTTTCTGTCCCTATGTATGCTTTAATTTTTAAAACTACGAAACTCATTTACATGCGGTTTTCTTTACACAGATAGAATGAATTAAGAAGGCAGATTCATATGTACAATAATGAATAATTGCATAAGATATACCTTCGAAGCCGGGCCTTATTGCTTGTTTGTGTAGTTACTTTTGATATTTTTTGAATTTGCTGGGTAATGTAAAATTACTAGTTCGTATTATTAGTCTTATATCTACGTCACGAATTATTATTCATGGGCTTTTTCTATAGTCTGACATTACTTTATCTTTGCAGACAAATCATCATTAGGTATTTGAACTTTGTGTAAACTATTCAAACCATTCCCATAACGCGAGTCGCATCTTAATCTGTTTATTTTTTTTAACTCAAAGCTCGCCGCCGAGACATGTCCTTAAGTTATTTTCGCGTTATCTCTGAATTACTTACTTAAAAAGTTTATATCGTTCAAGTTAGATTATAAAATATTCACTAATCTGGTTTTATTCTGACGATGCACGCCTATCTCGGTTTTTTGATCGCGATGCGGGTCTCTGTTAAAGATACCGCGCTCACGTACACGTTTAGAAACCACGACACGAATACGATTCGATATTTTTATGTTATTTTTTATGTAAACATTTTATTTTGTTTCATTATTTATCTGAATTCCAAAGTATAGTAACTTTATTAATTTATTAAATAAAATATCCAAGTTAGAAATAAAAAGTTTATTTTTATTTATGAAATCGTTTTAAAATCGCAGTTGTTAAACGGAAGCTTAACTTTACTGCGCTTTTTAACGACTATGTTTCTTGTTCTGTTTGGAATGGATCCGTTTATATTTAGAATTCGCATTTTCAAATCTTTGTCGTTTTAAAGTTTCCAGTCTGTTGCTAACCGCTGCTTTTTACTTTTTTCAAATTTCGAATCTGGCTTTCAGGCAGTTAGCGCGTCACGACTCACGAAGTACTTCTGTTTAAAATTGTATAATTCCTACCAAGTATTATTAGATACTATAACATTTTGATCGATATTTATTTCCTCATATATTAAATAAGTAAATGAAGAGAATAATATTTACAGATAAGAAAATTATGTTTATTTTATTAGTCGACTAATTTTAGTATTGGTAATTCCAAATTGCTATAAGGTACATTATCATTATTAGAATCATCTTGTGTATCGTGATAGGTATCGCTTACTAGGAAAACAATTTAAATAAATTTATACATACATATTATATTTTAATCTAAAATGTTGTGCTACAGATAATTTCCTACTTGTTATTTAAAATTGTTCACACATTCAATAAATTCACTTCTTAAATTTGATTTTTCTTTTGTTTGAACGCTCTCTTTAAGATCTAAAAATAGCTCCAATATGATTGTAATATTGACCCACTATTTATAATTGAGAATCATATTTTTTAATTGCCATAACTAAGTTATCGTTTTAAAAATAAAGCATCAACGTAACATCGGAGGTCATTCATAGCCATCACGTCCCATCAGTATTTTGATAATGGATCACAAGCAACGCACTACATGAGTTTCGAACTATCAACTTTATCATAATTATAGCGTACAACTATACAAACTTATTTGCGCTTCGAACGCGAAATACTGGCCGAATATAACCCTTTTACCGTGAGCTTTAAGTTCTAATATTATCTGTGGCCAGCAACTTGTACATTGTGTATTTGATCAGTATAATTGTAAGTAAAGTAGGATCAGTAGTGAGAAAGCCGTGGTGTGAGGTGGTCGCCCCGTCGGAGTTGTGTTGTGATAATTAAGGATTGTGTGAAATGAAGTGGTTTCTTGCAGTTGGCCTCCTCCTGGGCTGCGCGAAACTTAGCGTTGGAAATTGTGAGTCTACCCGCTTTGGAAAAGAAATATTTTTTATTAATTAACACTTAAAATTATATCTTGTTATTATCTACCTGAAACACGTTCAATTATGATCATATAATTGATAGTTGTTTGAATATATTTGTATATTTTTTTACTATTTATGATCCTCTGTTTAATGTCAATGTACGAACCGTTATCGTCGCTAGCAAAAATGTCTTAAGAATAATAATAGCTTAGAGATTAAAACATTTTCATTTTTAAGTTACTGTTATTCTACTGATAATATTTTAATGTCCTAATATTAATAATTAATAACCTAATATTTGCATTTTATTTAAAGTATATGATTAAGGATTTTAAGTTTTACATATACCTACCTATATTTAAGGCAAAGGGTCTGAATTATACGATAATAAAATATGTTTTCTCGTTCTTATAAAAGTTTTGGAATCAACTTATTTATAATTAAAGTATTCTATAGAATTACAAATGGATATAGGTACTAAGATTAGGCATTAAAAGTATTTGTTAATAAAGTTCTTGTTAGAAAGGCGGAGTGTATTTAAAAAATGCTATACTTATCAAGATGTAGGTAGCAAAGTTTTGGTTGTGATCTCAGAGAGTGTAAGGTATACACTATACACTTCAATTGTAAATTTGTAAAGCTTTGTTAGTATTCATTCTCAAGTTTTTGTGTCATAGATTCGGTAGCAACGATAAAGTTTCGTATAACAATAAGTACAAGCCAAGATAATGCTATGACGATCCTATTTTATATGTCTTAATGTTAAACCTAAAGAGTTCACTATTTTTACCTAAATCCGAAATCCTAATACATATCTAGTGTCTCATTAAGTGTTACTTTGTGTTTTTACACAATATAAACTATAGAATCGTTTCGACAACTTTGTCTCATAACAGGGTCGCAGGTATTTTTGCGGACATCCAACGGACTTGTGGAGGTTGAGAAGAATCTTCGACCATATTTAAAAAAAAAAATATCCTAGGCGCGATCCAGAAATTAACGCATAGTCGTAGGTCGCTTCAGATTCACGGAAAACTGAGAAAGACAGCGACTTTGCGAGATTGTCCATGTCAGGCTGTGCGGAGGAACAAAAGTGAGTTTTAGTCGGTATTGGAACGTCACCACCTCGTTCTCCCGCGAAGAGGACTCTGTATCTGTAAGAGGATCTCCCACTGATAGAAGTGGACTTTGCGGACTCTTTCTATCAGCGGTACAGCTGTATATTGCAGTTTATAGATGCTTGCCAATGATACTCAACGTCATGTTATGTGAACCACTCCAGCTTAGTTGTTGGCAGGATTTTCCATCAAAGCTTTTTCCATCCGAAATATCCTTCATCCTTCCTTCGTTAATTCAACTGAATAGGGTATTTAGGGGTGGTTACAACCACTTTCCATCGGGTTGCTCGCCTGCTAATAAGATAAAGGTATCATTATTAAAAAATAAATAAATGATATCTTCTACGGTCCTGGTTTGAATCCCAAAGGCTTGAACTAAAGAAGGGATTAACAGTGACGTTTTTTTTATTGGCGGTGGGAATTCCCATTACGGATACCGCCTCCTCGTCAGGAGAGAAGGAGGTGGTTATGTTGGACTCGCCAGAAGGGCCCTTAGGTAGTACCTAGGTTTAGCCCTACCGTCTAAAACCCACAGGTGTTCCGGTTTGCGTCCCCTTTCTGCACAGTGACAGACCCAACTATTTTATTAACTATAGAAACACAATCAGGGTCTATTTATAGTATATTATCTTGTTAAACAACTCGAGTCAATTTCATTGTTTTATAAATGAATTAAGTCGTGACGAATGACAGAGTGTGAGAATAACATGTTTCGCTAATAGGATTATAGTATTTTTTTAATACTTAAATGTTTTATGGGTATTTCTAATCGAAGTTTAGTTGGAAAGCAGAAATAAGTTAAGAATACTACGACTTTTCAGTAATTTCGGTGGTGTATATTTGGGGAGGGACCGCAGGTTTTATTGTACTCAAACCGTTATAATTTATCGACTGTGGTGTTTCACCAATGAGCTAAAAATGTTGATACAAGCTGTACGGACGTGTTCGCAATATATAATTTAACAAAAATAAATCAAATAGAACTAAAGAGCAAAAAATAATGTAATAGGCATATTCAATCAGTATACCAATAGAAATTGAGAAAGCTCCTTTTTTGAAGTGGGTTTAAAATGACTTAACTTAATCTCAGATGTTTTACCAACATAATTTTGGTCTAAAAACTGTTCTGTGTTATTTCTTAGTTAAGAAGAGTACATACTTCTTGCATACCCAACTTCCGCCAAATCTACCTACTAAGTGGTAATAAGAAGATGACGGACATAGCAACATTAATAAGACTTTTAATGAAACAATCAATAATGAAAATTAATTTAATGTGACGACAAAATGTTTCTATGACAAGGTAAATGGTGCAATTACAATTCAATTATAGAGAAGCAACAATGAGGTTATTAAATCTGTGAGAAACCTAGGTTTCCTATATATAATTATATTATTGTCTCAACAGGATGGCATTTATAAAATTAGTACTAATTAGATTTCTTTACTAAGCTAAACTTTGAATTACTAATTCCAATAACTCTCTACTTATCTCTCTCTGAACTCTACTAATCACTAATTTTGAATGCGAAAGTTTGACAGGATAGAAATAGAATAGAAATAGAATAGATTTTTTTGACAGAAAAGATATAAATAGGTCCTTACATAACATGTATAAATTTTTTCGATTTTGTCAATTGGCGTTCTTATTTCCAAACAAAAGAAAAGGAAACCTCCAGAAAAGATAGCAGCCCCTTCATAAAGTACTGTATAAAAAAGTAAAAATACCTATGTGTATTAATTAATTATTTATTTATTTATTTATTTATTATATTGTTGGCAAGTTTTGTATTGTGAAATGGGATCAAGTTTTAAGCAGATTCATAGAATGAAAACTTCTGCCACTTATAAACGTCGATCATGATTTTTAGACGACATGAGTCGAAAATCAAGTTTCGTAAAAACCTAATGATTCCTGAATTACTAAAACGAATAAGATTTTATCTCAATGCTAAAAACTAAATGACACGTCATTGATAAAGAACTTGCTTTTTCGCGAATCACCTTTTAAAAATACATATACTTAAAGTAGAAAAAATACTGTTATTGATTTAGGTATAGTAATGAATAACATGCCCACAGTTGGATTGTTGAATTCGTCATAACGGACAACAAATAAACAAATTTGATATGGATTCTTATCTATAATGCGAAAGAAAAGTAACGGTTTGTTTTTAATATTTTAAATCGTATAATTTCAAAATTTTTATTACATTTACACACTCAAGAAAACAAATCATCGTAACACAAAAAATGATCAATAATTAAGTTTTATGACTGGAGAACAAAATAATTACCTATGTTATCAGTAATTTTCATAATTCTCGGAACACCAATTAAACCTTTGTAGTAGTAGTAGGGTAATCCTTGTAGGATACCTCGGGGAAAGGTACATGAGTTTTGTCGGACTTGTACTCACGAAATCCCCATTGTGTTTCGTTTAAAAAAATATTTCTGTATAAATGTAGAAATATTTAAATTTACGATAAACATACGAATTTTGATGCGATGCACCGCGGCGACGATCTATATAGATAGACGGAATTATCTTTGAAATGGCTTCACTTTGCGTGCTTAAATTGCGGTTATAGATGTTATTATTCTATGTACTACACCTACTTTAAGACACCACACTTTCACAGATAAATTCAATTAAAGATGCGTCGCCGCGTTAGCCGTAGGAAAAGCTATAGCGTAGCTGCTAGCTTTCACATGACCTGTAAATTTTATGTAGGAAAGTATAGTACGCGTCACGAATCTTTAGCGCTGAACGAAACCTGCGCAGAAGTCAAAAATAAGGTACCTATCGAGGTAGCGGCGCGGCGCACGGGGCGCGTGATCGTCGGGTGAGTAAAACTTTGGCATACAGGTATACCTATTAGACCCTGGATAAACACATAGCTTACTTCTTATCCCGGTATTAGCCACATTACGTGAACTCCGTGGGTAAATCTCGCAGTTAGTAAATAATAATAGCCATCTTTAGTAAGCACGAGTTGGAACATGTGTCGATACGTCACTTCTTATCAAAGGTCACGGTACCCATTCATTATATTATGACGTCACAGCCACGCGTTTCCTTAAATTTGTGTACAGTAATGCGGTTTCGACAACGAAGACTTAGAAACTTAAAGTACGCGTCATTTATGTTTAGCGCTGGACGAGAATAGCTGCGCATCGGTAGAATCGCGCTCGTAATTGACGTATTGGTGCGAGAAAGACAACACGACCGGGACAACCAATCAACGCTCGCGCACCCGACGATCACGCGCCCCGCGCGCCGCGCCGCTACCTCGATACCTTATTTTTGACTTCTGCGCAGGTTTCGTTCAGCGCTAAAGATTCGAGACGCGACCTATAATTTTATAAAGCCGATGTCCTCACGATGATCTTCAAAACTAGGAACTGGAAACGTTGTCAATACCAGTATGTGCTAAGATAAAACAATAGAAGGTCTGTGATTCAATTAACGTAGCAATACGAATCGGTTTTTGCCATCATCACTACAATGGGTTCTTGCAAATTAGCCTTTTGAATATAGTTTGCTATTCTATGAAGTAGTAAACGAGAAATAACACTATAAATAAGCGATAAGAAATAAGGACAAAATGACCATAATATAATTATTGAAAAACTAGACGTGCCTTGCGGTTCTACCCGCGTAGTTTCAGTTACCGAGGCAATGCCGAGGCAATATGAAATAACCTATATGTTGATCTTAGGTACAATCTATCTGCATACCGAATTCCACAAATCCGTTCAGCAGTCTTTGCGTAAAAGAGCAAAAAACATTCAAACATATTCACAAAGTTTCACATTTTAATATTAGTAAGATGTTCTTTAAGAATTTTCAATGTTGAAAATGTTATTATAGGAAAATTTTACGGAACGATTTGCGTACGGTTCATATAAGATTAACCTAATAATCTCAATAAAACCTGTACAAGAGACACTTAAATAAATGTATTAAGCTCTCATCTACAGTTAACAAGGAAAACCGCAAGAGAAATGCTAATAAACAGGTACTGTAAGCTGATCGGATCCTACTTTACCGTTACGACGAGCGCGCCATGCATCTTGTATTATTTGTATGTCTAGCTTTAGATACGACTAACCGCGCCCTGTGGCTTTACCCGTGGCTTGTATTATACACATAAACGTTAAATCACTCTTTCTGATAAGAAACGCATGAAAATGTTAGGCATTATTAGCCTTTAGATTACTTAAGGTAAATCATTATTGTAGTAGAAAAACCCAGCAATAAAAATTGTTTTCAATTTTACTAGTATAGTACAAGTAGATTTAATAAATTATTTTTTAATGCATGTTGCTTATATTTAAATAAAAAATAAATTATTTTTTAATAAACGATTAATTTAATGGAAAAATAAACTAAATTTAAATAACGATGACTTAGGTACATTAATCTCTTTATTCAATATAAAAGTTGCTTATCTGGTTTCGGCTTTAAATAAAAATAACTTTTAATAAAATTGTTTTAATAATACGTACGTCAAAAAAATTATCTTAATTTGAATTTAAATGATTGTACAACAACACTTTAAGTTATTGGAGCCAATTCGGTTATCCGAATGTCAATGTGACAGTTATCACTGAGGTAGACAAAACATTGGTGTTCAAATATTTTTTTATCTTGAGAGTGTATGACATACAAAACTAGGAATTTCACAGATTAGTGTAGACAGTCCGCAGATCCAATCAGATTCAGAGAGAATATGTTTTTTTTTAATACTAAAAATACATGACTAAAAGATGATTAATATGATAAATGAGATTTTTTTCTGAGTGTAATTAAATGGTTTTGTTCGACAATTGGTTAAGCTGTTTAATGTTCAATTAACTCAAATGATAGGTACTTTTTATCCTAGTTCTGCCAGTAAATATACGCAGCACGGCTACAAAAATTTAAGGAACATAATAAAAAAATAATAATCACATGCGCTTTTTTGTATATCTTATTTCATAGTTTGGACTATGAACGTGTTGACATTTGAAGACATAAATTATTATGTCTTTGTGCATATTAATGCATAAACATAAAGATTATATCGACGTCTCAGACCCAACTGAAGCGTCAATTGTATTTTTATTTTTTGTGAACCATTCACTAATTCCCAAATGCTATTCACACGGCACATTGGAATTCCGCGTATAAAACTTAAAAATAACCCATTCATGCTTTACTGTAATAAAATTTTTATCTGTATTTTCGTTTGATGTTCATTCTATTTAGTCTGCGTAAACGAAAATATTTTTTAATTTTTGCCGAAGAATTCCAATAAAATTACTGGCACACGACAAAATTATCTCTGTTTACGACAATTAAAAACGAAATAGGTTTCCATTCTTTGTTTATATAATTAAATGCTGTACTGTAAACATACAACATTTATGTGACGGATATAATAATTTACGTCTCGTATTATGATTGCGATTACAGGTTTTCGTTGAGTTTTCCTGTTTTTAGTTTCTTTTTAATTTTTTTTGTACACTTCAGCTTTGCCGAGTACATAATTATTATTTACAAGACAGTCACGGGGTTTTACCGAATTTTTTTTCACTTCTATGAAAATATCAGGATTAAGAATATTCTTCGTGTAAATCCATGGACTAATCTTTTTGCAAAACGAAAGGTGACCCACGTCATAACATCCTCACAAACTTTCATTTTTAATTTAATCAAAGTTTTAACGTTTCGGTAAAGTTATTTTTATAACAATAAATGCATCCAGAAAATTAAGGTTTGAAATCTAAGCTAAAATATTTTAAAGCCTGCAGATTTTATCAATAATCTTGAGAGGCGGGAAACCCAACGCTTTTAAATTCATGACAAGGAGACCGAGGTTTTATTTTTTTTATCGCTCTCGCTGGCTTAACATTATTTACACTGTGGTCAAAAGATGATAATGTAAGTCAGGGTTAATTGTTTAAGTCGTGACTCAAACTTGAAATGTCAAAAAAAACAAAGGCATAACATACCTATAACAGAAGACATTCTATAAGTCATAACATTACATAATAAAATATATAGTTCGTGGAAAGTATAAACTTACTATTTTAGCGCGATATACACATTGATGTTATAATAAATATTTAAATATTATAAACATTGGACCCACACGCATGTGACGAGAAAGTTTCACATACGAATAAACAAGGAAACTTCATGCTTTGTTTCCACATAAAAAACGATTTGGTAATATGAAAATTTGTGAGAGGACTTTTAAATAGACAATTATTAATTTTGAATTTCATTCAATAAATGTAACTATTTAATATTTCATATTATATGATATAGGTATGTTGCAATAATAAACCCAGAAAACCAAATGGTATCAAAAATAATAATAATTTATTTCCATAATAAGGTGATTTACAAAATATTTTACCCAGGCTCCCAAGATAGTAAAAACTGTTTTTCAGAAGCCTGTTTCATCCAAATCATGACACACATGCGGCAACGACACAATTCGTTGAGATAGGTATTTACAATAGGTATATAAAAATATGAAAATTTATCTTTAATCAATGAATATTATTGAGCAATGAATATTATATTAAAAGTACCTTGTTAATTTTGAAGTTTTTTACCTATAAATAATATCGTTTTGCCTTAAAAATGATTTAGATATACATGCAATCTCGAAGAGTATAGATAAGTACTCAAAAACTTTTGAGCTCTGATAGTTGAGTTTTGAGAACCTGTCACATAACACCGGATATGATAGGGCAAACTATATCTCAAATGAGTGACCTCATCCATATACGATTAACTATAATTCATAAATAATATTGGAAATGCCCACACATAGATTACAATATAAGTACCTAATAAAACAACGACCACAACATTTATTTTTTATTTTTTAAACAGTCTATATTGCAGGACCTGCATTGAAATACAAAATTATATTTAAAGCAGTTCAACATTACAATAAGTCTGAGGACTAATTTATTTTATTAGTTAAACAAATTGTATTAAAATTACTATGATATTATATATAGAAATGTTTTCGCGGAACACTGTGAACCGTGTACTGAATGAAAGTTCGTAATTGAATTAGTGTGTTCTTGAGAATATAATTTGTCAAACTTTAAGTTCTTATTATTCAAATAACTGTATAATAATTATAATTATTTATTATTGACTTTCTGTTAAAAAGCTATGTCCCAGGGCAAAGATTTCTTTCAAAACTTGAAAAAAATCAGCCATCATTGTGAAAATAATTCACACAACAACAAAATAATAATATGTGCTTACCTATAACTAGAAGATTGTATATTTTTAACCTTTAAATATTACTAATCTTAAAACACACACATTATTTACATAACGTTACACTATTATAAAATAGTAAATAACATGTTTTTACAGACAGACGGTACGTTAATAAGTTTGCCTTCACTTAATGGGATGGCGTCAGTAAGTCTGGTCGCCAATTAATCAATAACGGACAATTTCACGGACAATTGTAGCCTAAAATAGCCGGTTCGAGATGTGCTGTGAGAATGATCTTTATATGAGAGCTTTGTAAAATGTTCCTATTGGGTTTGTGAGACGAAAGCATTGACACTCAGTAGGCTACTAAATTAGGATCGCGGAAGATTGTTTCGTGCGTCCTCAGCAAGTCCTCCCCTTGAAACGATGCGCGATGGAACACCGGTGGTTTTTAGTCGGTAGGGCCCTTCTGGCGAGTCCGACATAACCGCCTCCTTCTCTCCCGAAGACGCTGTATTCGTAGCAGAATTTCCCCCCGTTAAAAAAAGGCTAATAAATTAGGAAACGTTTTTTATTCAATATTATTATTCCGTTTTTGCCCCGATCGGACGTGTCAATATCATTGTACCTTATAAGATTTTACGTTGCAAAAAAAACAAATAGGAAATTTAGGTAAAAATTAGTATTGTTTGTTAATATAGAAAGATAATACTTTATAATGAAATACAAATCTTCCTCTTAAAACAGCACGCTCTTACACTCGATGATGCGCACACAAGCCCACCGATAATGTTGCTGCTTTAAGAAATTTCCCCTAAACGTGGGAGCATGGGAAATGGCTTTACTTGCGCGCTCATCAAGCGGTTCTAAATGTTATTATTCTATGGCAACACCCATTTTTATTCATAAGCGAACTGAATGGAGCGCTATCAGAGCTTATCTCTTGACCCGACTTACTAGAATCGAGCGGCGATGAGTTTGTGTGATCTGTGTTTACTACGAAACGCATAAAGCGCTTATCGAGAACAAATACTTGATTGACGTCAAGGCTCAATTAGTATGAAAAAAATATTACTGAGTATTAGACGTTTTGACGTAGCTACATTCAAAATGTTCATGTTTGAGTTTAAATGATTTATTGATTTTCATTGTCTCTATTTATTATAACTTATTTATAATACTATATTATGATATATATTAACAATAGATATGTTCAAACGTTTGGGAGCACCTTTTTAATCTTTATATATGTTATTTAGGTTGTCTGGCAAATTTGTAAACTGATTTATGAATAAAATCTCCTCTCGTGTTTATGTGACCCATTACAATCCTAGTTTATGTATTGTTATGTAATCGATTGTAAATAAATGTAAAATATAACAAATAAAAACGTATAATGCCATACTTTAAGGTTGCTCTCATCAAAATGTTACGGCAGAAAATAAAACAAGACTGAAGCAATTACAAACTTAATTTTAAAAGTGTCAATTAGACCTCAATTTGTTACGTAACGGTTCTATTTTGACATAACAGCCGAAGCCATAAAACAGGAGCTAATTACGGGGACAATTGTTTCCCGCTATTAATAGAACTGCAATAATTGCGAAGGTTAAAGGGTAAATTGATGAACTGCGCGCGCGCCGCCGCCCGAAATGTGGCACGTGATTTTTGACACTGGCAATTTAGCCGGGAAATTTAGATAGATACTAGTAGCTTGCATTTTTGTGGCAAGAGTGTCATAAAAGTGTCCAATGTTTAAATCTAGGGTTGAGTCTCATTAGACTCCATCCAATTCTAATGAATTCCAAACTTCAATTAAATCCTTTCAAAAGATTTAGGTGGAAAAGACAACACATACATACACGCAAAAATCTTGCTCCCATAATATGTATAGCACACACAAGGCGTATTGCGCAAAACTTTACAAACATAAGACAGAAAAAAATCATAAAGCAACGCAGATAATTTTGCATCGCTCCTGAAAAGGAGCAAAGTCTATCTTTGTCAATCTTTCAGCAAATTTTATATAACCGGGTTACATTTTAAATTTAAAGCTAATTTTTATATTGTAATGAATCAATTTTGTTGCAGCGTTAAGACGAACAAATAATGGCGGATCACACATCACAACGACTTCAGAATCAGGTATCATTATTTTTTTAAATGTATACTAATATTGTAGATTTACCTAAGTTCAGAAGGCAAGGTTAAAGTGTGGGTTAATCCTCTGAATTGTAAATAATAAATAATCTTATAAACATAAAAATAGTGTCGAAGAATACCGCATCTAGCCTTAGCCAGTTCAACTGTGACGCACAGCTTAAGAAAATGTCATAAATGTTCTTTCAGACTCACTTAAAGGCAGCTCGCTAACACAGCAGCTTAAAACAGCATCAGAGCGCTGGTCGGAGGTCGAGTGCTTAGCAGGCAGTGAGTGGGTGGGCAACTGTCACTCCTGCTTATGCTCCGACAGAGGAAGGGCGATTTGTACCAAGCTAGAGAATTGTAAGGAAAGTCATGGTAAGTACCATATGAAGTAATTAATAGAAAACAAAATCGCTTTGCGCATCCTGTCCACATGTACCTATTCTTGAATCTTTAAGTAGTCTACCATTAATTTTATGTGTTTACATTTTTGCCATACTACGTTAATGAAACGAAATTCGCTGATATTAGATATAGATTTATTATTTATTTTAATTACACTCGTATATATGTGATATTAAGAAAAACTGTTAATATACTTTCAGATGAACCACTACGGTGCAAACCCCAATCTGTATTCAAAAGGGACTGCAATACCTGTAGGTGTTTGGACAATGGCTTGGGACTTTGCACAATGAGAGGCTGTCCAAAAGCATCACCAGCTGCTGGTACGTTGTAGTTCAATAACCTGCTGAATAATTCAAATGAATCATACATAAAGAAAGGCCGGTATCCACTCCAGAGCTGTCAAGCTCCGCGAGTATTCATGGCGATAACCACTGTCCATCAGGTGGATCGCCTGCTCGTTTGCCCTCTATTTTATAAAAAATACTACCACATTATAAACGCGAAAGATTGGAAATAACGTTCGTTAACATGTATTTTGCTTTTACACGCAAAAACTTTTGAATGGATTAGATTAGACCGTAGACTACCACACATTATTATAGACTTTTTATACCGGTATTGGATTCTTGGCGGTTAAAACCGTCTTAAATATTGTCTTAGTTTTTAATCAAGTAAGTTTGTTGTCTAAATAAATGTAACATATCTGTATAATACCACAGTTTGATGCTTTGGTTCATCTTTATATACAAAGCTACGTACTTAATAGACCTTAATAAACATTTCAGTTACGGAGAAAGCGGAACTACCATCGGGGATGTTATGTGCGGTCGGTTCGCGGTGGACCAGCAGATGCAATGAGTGTGTGTGTTCAGCTGACGGAGAACCTGAGTGCTCCAACGAAGATTGCCCTGGAAAGGAAAATGGTAGGTTGCCTACTAATAATCTATATGTATACTAATATATAAGGCTGATTAGTATGTTTGTTTGTTTGTTTGTTTGAACGTACTAATCTCAGGTTGGAATTGAATAATTCTTTTTTTATTGAATAGACAATTTATTGAGGAAGGCTTACTTAACATCACACTGCGACTAATAGGAGCGAAGAAATAATGGAAAAACAAATCAACGGGACGAAGTCGCGAACAACAGCTAGTTAGATATTTTTTTAAGTGATGACGTGCAACTTGTTGAGGACCACGTAAAAGTAAGGGTATTACCACAGCCCAGTAAAAAAGCATAGCTAACTTACAGTAAAGCTTTTTCAGTAAAAATATATAATTTGTTACAATTTTACAAAAAATCTACTTAGTGAGTTTGAGTAAAATTTCTCATGTAGGTAGATAAGACCCTGATACGATATTTTTATACCAACATTGCTACGTACACAATTAGTTTTAGTTAATCTAACTTTGGAATATATGATAGTTACTAGCTGTGTCCCGCGGTTTTACCCGCATAAAACCCGTTCCGGGGAAATACCGGCATGTAAGCTATCCTATCTTTTAAGTTGCATCAAACTGCACATGGTGTGCAAATTTTATTATATGTAATCGGTTAAGTGGCTTAGGAGTCCATTGAGGGCAAACATTGTGACACGAGATTTATATGTATTCATAGTATTGTACCTTACAGAGCCCGAGTCGCAATGCGCAGAAGGGTCTGTATGGAAGAATGACTGCAACACGTGCTGGTGCTCCCGCGGACGAGCCGACTGCACCAAGATAGGCTGCTCGCAGCACGTGGGTAAGTGCTATTTACTTCTAAGTCAAATTCCAACATATCTTTATTCAAATAGGCTACATATATACGTTACATGACGATTCGTAATGGTATTACAAGACATTTACCAACGGTTCGGAAGGCAGAGAAGAAACTCTGCTAGTTGCTCTTTTAAAAATAAGCAGATACAATTGCAATTACATATATAAGCTGTGTTTTAAATCATGTATATTAATATTTGATACATATAATTGTATATGACACGGTATTTAGTTTTAACTGTATATCTATTGATCTGTCACTATATCTCACAATTTATTACTCCAAATCTTTACAGCTGTATCTCTATATTTCTATAGTTTTAAGTTATTTTATTTAAAACGGAAAGTTTAATTGTTTGTTAAATAGCTCTAAGTAGTCTCCAGAACAGAAAATTATTTAAAATTTCGTTAAGACCTCGTTACAAGTCTATTTCTCTAGTAATCAAATATTTTTTTTTGATTGAATGATTCGCTATAAAAAATAAGCAATTAAAAATAGAACCTCTTATTTTCAGTATTAGACTGGAATCCAACAATAACAGAAGGAGCTAATAAATTGGTAAGTTTGTTTTTAAGTCGATAAAATTATTCAAGTTCATTAATGTTGCCCAATTTGAATAAAATAAATGCATTTTCATATTACATTTCGTTGTTTTTCAACTTTTATTCATGAATTTATAATAGGCGTTCCAAATATTAAAAAAAAACAGTGGGTATTCATGGTTTAAGGTTAATTAAAAAAACTGGGTTTTCATTATAACGGACACCATTAAATCCAGCTCTGCGTGCAAGCGACAACCATCACTTCAGAAATAAATATAATTTTCATACTTTTTATATCATAACATTATACATCATTTGCACTCATATCATGGTGTAACTTAGAAAATGTATGTTTAATTATGTGTGATTTAAAATATTTTGTTATTTACTATTTGGTTACGGGTAATAAATGTGTTTACATTTGTGATAATTTCCACAATCAACATAGTTAAGTTGCACCTAAGTAAGAAGAAACGTAAGTACATTCTAATTTATAAGTAATAAAAATCGCTTTTAAGACATTGCTTGATAGTTTAGAAAAAAGTACAGATAAATAAAAAACAATACTTATGAATTAGGGATGACGACTAGAAGTAATTTAATGTCCGTCGGATAGATTAATGAAAAATAATACAAACGTATTTTTTAGATATTTACTTACTACCTGTAGCTCGCGACTTCGTCCCCGTTAATTTATTTCTTCGCTCCTATTAGTCGCAGCGTGATGTTATGTAGCCTAAAGCCTTCCTTGATAAATTTTTTATTCAATAAAAAAAGAATTTTCCAATTAGAACCAGTAGTTCCTGACATTAGCGCGTTCAAACAAACAAACAAACAAACTCTTCAGCTTTATATATTAGTATAGATATAGATTTAAAAACTCACGAACATACATTAAGCACGTTTTCTATAAAGGTGTGACGTAATTAGCCCCCACTCCGTTAGGTTAATGCTCTATATCTTAGTAGTCTAGCTATTTTCACAAAAAAAAGATACGACTATAATATTTTGTATTATCTTAGCCACGGACTAATTATTTTTTAATTTTCATATACTGTCGTCATGCCTATTTAAAAGTTATTTAGCTAGATTAATAAAAACGTAGGAACAACTAAAAAGAAAGCTCCTCAATATTTTTAGGAGCCAGAAATAGAGAAAGACTCTCATAACATACAGAAGCGATCTCGTTGCGAGCCCAATTCCGTGTTTCAAAAGGACTGCAACAGATGCGTCTGCGGCGCTGATGGCACCAATTACGCTTGTACTTTGAAGCTTTGCCTTAGTGATATTGACGAGGTGAGTCTTTACTTAATTTTCTTCTTCTTTCTTGGTGAAATGGCAGTGCTGTGTTACCACAATTTTACCAATGTCTAGTTTTGAGATAAAATAAGTTTAAGGGTCGATATTTAGTTGTGGCAATCAGCAACACGTGCTTCCAATACCACACCCAAACATCGACCTGGAATAACTTTCAATTATATTTCGGAGCAGTTTAGTGACTTTAGTAGTTAGTACATACATGCAATTAAGACGTACGATTCTATGAGTATGATTACTCAAGGAGGGCTGTTTGTCCTTTGATTTTGATATTTGAATTTCAGATACCCCTTCATTATAAACAACCTTAAACCTATAATAGTATAAACAGGCAATTTATGTGTGCTGTAAATGAGGTTATTTCTATACCATATTCACACGTGGAGGCATTAATTAAATATGCTTATACACGTTTAAATTTTCAGATAAAACCACCCGGAAAAAGCGTTTCGCGTAGAAGACGTAAACGCTCGATATGTAAACCAAACTCTCAGTTTCGGATATATTGTAACGACTGCGCCTGCGCACCCGACGGACAGAGCTACTCGTGTACGGCCAAGGACTGCGCCGATGATCCCAGTTTTGATGATGTCGTCGAAGTTTTTAAGGAACAAGAAGTAAGTTTACATCCATTGTTTTATGTAATTATAAGTATTTTTTATCTGACTTAATTATTAATGAGCTTTAAAAGGGGCTACTCTAGAGTATACTAATATCTGTTATGTAAATACGAATACTAGTATTTACATAACAGATTCCTAAAATATTGTAATTTCTATTAGTAACATAAATATTTTTGAGCATGGGTGACATTGATAAGTATTAAAACAAAAATAAAATACCTATATGTCTATTTTTTATATTATAACGGGGTCTATGGAATTTTTCCCTTAGCTTAGATAATATTCGGTTCCTTGACCTATCATTTGCAATTAAACGCCTAACGAATTATTCTTTATTATAATTAGATGTTTGCATTGCCTAAGAAGTATTCTACAAACTTAGGGTCCAGAAGAAATCGAACGGCATTCCGTGTGCAAGCCTCGTGGTATCTTCTACATGGGTTGCAACACTTGTAAATGCAACATCGATGGTAGCAACTACGCGTGCACTAACAAGCCCTGTCCTCTGCCGGAGGACGTCGAAATATTCCATGAGTTAAAGGTAAAAATGATATTAAATATGTATAATGTGTATTTATTAATTAAAAAGGAATTAACTTCACCCATATAAGACGATATAATAAAGCTTCGATAAAGAAGAGTAAAAATAAAAAAGGTGAATAAATCTTGTACTTTAGAAAGAGAAAATCGTCTTTTTGTGGTCACGTAAGACGTTACCTCTTTTGCATAATGCACTATCAAGTTCTAGTGTCTAATGTGCGAGAGAGATGACGCTCTATAAAATCGATATTAGCGAGGTCTCTTTTCAAATTTCGACTTGAATGAATATTTTCTGGTATACGAATAGTAATGAGAGTCTTACAGTAAAATATATTCCTATATCTAAGCAAAAAACATTTAAAACAATTTTCTTATATCTGATAGTAGAATAGATGTAGTAGATAATATATAATTAATAGAATGTATGTTTTTCAGGACATGAAGCCAATCATTCCTTAAAACAACGAACGCGATGAAGATACATTTTTTTGTGTTAATAAATTATTTTATTTTGTCGTTTTTTATTTTGTTACTTATGCTGTTATACTACTATTCTTGTTTTTGATGTATTAAGTTTAATATGTATTCTGTTTTCTGCAAGAAGGAAATTAAAGTTTAAAATAGTATTAATTTTATTTTTAGCCCCCACGCAAATATGCCTGTATGTTACCGTATCCTCCACATAAGAGGCGGTCAATTTTAATGCATGTTTTGTCATCAATATTAAATTTCTTTAGGACTCGAAAGCGAAGGTTAACTCAACTAAGCGTGTTATTTGCGCCGCGAATCGTATCTTTATAAAAGATTGCAACACATGCTGGTGCAATCACGATGGCAGTAGTTTCTTTTGCACGAGAAAAGCTTGTATTGACCTTCCCGAAGAAGAGACCATGACGGACAAACCCGAGGTATTAATGTTATGCAATCGATGTCAAAAACTTATCTAATTATAACATAAAATAAAGTCATATTAAATCAATTTATAACTCTGTCGTGCTGATTTATATGATCTCTTACTGATACTCTTTTAGATTTTTTTTCGTGACGAAAAACTTAATAATTTCGGGTTTCGTAATAAAACACGACGCGACGGCACAGCTGAGTAATAATTTGAAAATCTACTTGATTTACTGTAGATCGTTTTTAAATATTTCGCCACTTTTAAGTGTCGTTATAATTATAATAAAAATACTTATGAAGCAAATTTAAACAACGAAACAAAAATGTCATCCAGATGAAGTTTTTGAAATTGATTGCAATACATGTCGGTGTAATTCGGAAGGGAATGGTTATATATGTATGTACGCGGCGAGCATGCTTATCTGGGAATCTTGAGGTTTGTTCGTAGATCTGAAATCTAACCTCAAATCTTATGAGTAAATGTTAGACTTAAAGAAAGAGACTGTTAGCTACTTTTGGCTTCATAGAGCGTCATCTCTGTCGCACAATAACACTTACGGCCAAATAATCATCAAACACGCCTAATTATAATCTTGACGAATTTGTATAGCGAACTGCCATATCGGACCAATTTGAGTTGTACTTAAAATTGATTAGCGTTTCAGTATTCCGGCATTAGTACGTTATCTTTAAGGAGTCTTCTGAAAAACGTTACATAGATAGTGAGGGAAAGAGATAATGCACTATGGAGCGAAAATAAGGCGATGGTCTCTTTCTATAGGACGACATGTATTCTTTTCGCTATTCGCTGGGGTATTATAAAGTCTAATTGGTGACGGTACTCGGTTTCTATGTAACGAATCGGGAATAAAATTTCTTTCAACATTATTTTCCTTTCCTCGCTTTCTTTAAAAGGTCTTTATTCGAAATTTTCTTAAATTTAACCGTTTCTCTGTTTGTAGTACGGGCTTCGGTTCTTAATAATAATTTAAATTTATCTTTCACGACTTTTAACTTTAAACTAACAATAAAGTGTATCTTAACACGTTTTATAATGAGGTTTTTTTTTCCAGACTACGACTACTACACCGATACCAATTAATATAGAGGTAATTATTAAAGATGATTTACGTAACAAAAAACGATTTACAAATGTAACTTCACTAATACAATTATTTTTATTACAGGATATAGGTATGAGATTCAAACGATCATCAACGCAGGTAACTACCCATTTTATTTACTAGTTAATTACATATATATAATATAAACATCTGACAAGAAACAATTCTATAAATATTACAGCAAAATACAAATCTAGCTGAAACTACTTCTAGGCCAACTCCGAATTTAAAGGTAACGCCAGTTTAAGGCGCTCGATCCAAAAATGTCTACGCCGTAATAAAAAGGCTCTTATTCACACGTTAAGCACAATTATATTAAAATATTCACTGGACGTACGCACAATTTCTAAAAACAAACTTAATTACACACGCACTCACAATGCAACATTTTCTTTCTTATTCTCCTTGGGAACACATTCGAAAATTGTATGAAATATATCACGTACTTCTTTAAATTTACTGTACTTAATAAGTCTTAATAAACGTTAAATAATGCATTTAGAAAGCGTGTCAGCCGGGCCAAGAATTCAGAATGGACTGCAACAAATGTCTTTGTGACAACGAAGGACAAAACTTTTCTTGCACAAGGATTGACTGTGCTGCTATAAACAACGGCAACGGGGGAGACAGGGCTAAACGAGGTTTGTTTATATTTTTGTACTATATGAATACTATACAATCTTATTACATCTGACCTTGCGCACGAGTCATCAATATAATCCTATATTTTGTATGAAACATTTACAAATAAGTAAATCCTCTTGTAGAGTTACGACGCGATAAGTCATCTATAATGTGCAATAACAACCTTATGGATTAAAATAAATAGAAATTTGTATTTAGAAGACATACATGGCGAAGAGTTTTCACACTCAGCATAAAACTAAAATCATAAATTACGTTATGAAATGTAAATGACATTCAAAATTCTATGTCTCCTTTGCAGAAGTGACCTCTCAAAATCAGACGGATTGTGCACCAGGCAGTGTGTTCGAGCAAGGTTGCAATGTGTGCAGATGTACATCAGATGGCAACCACGCAACTTGCACGATGAAGAGTTGCCAGGAAAACCCTGATAATGATATCAATGTACCGGGTATGTTTTTTCTTCTGCTATACCAGGATATAGGTACACTTTCAAATGTCATCTGTGAATTGCTGAATTTTTGTGCTCGAACAAGAAATTTGAGAAATGGATTAATGAAATTCAAAAATTTAATTATGCTGATTACATTTTACATGTTGGGAAAGCCTATACCGAAAAAAATATCCATTTAATGAACTATTTTTCAACTACATAAACTTCACTTTTAAATCTTTCAGAAAAGATTTTCTAAGTCCTTGCCAAAATACCGATTATAGTAAGCAATTATTATATACTATTCTTTTAGAATCCGACCCAAGTTTCCGATGCAATCCGGGGGAACAATTTAAGAGAGGCTGCAAGGACTGCACCTGCTCTGCTGACGGCAGGAGCGTGTTCTGCACACTGCGCCTCTGTGACCAGGACATCAACCCCTCGCTGTAAACACAATGTATCAACAACTAGATGCATTTATTGTTTCTATCGTTCCCGGAGAAATATATTACATTATGTATTTATGGATCGTTGCAGATTTTTGTTTTGCTATTTTGTTGCAGTTTAACAGTTCAAAGCAAAATTTTAATACAGCTTTATTGGGACATAAGAAAGAAATCTTATCTTCTAATCTGGTAATGCTGTTTTAAAATATAATAACAAGGATCTGTTGTCGATAGCAAAACTAACTTATCGTTAGAGTTTTGTTCTCTATTTCACGTACCTATTTTATTTATGTCTCGCTAGATATATACTCATTGTTAATAACACGCACTTATGAGATCGTGTCCCAATCCTTTTCATATATTATTTAATAAATATAATCTAGTATTTGCTTTATGAATGGTGACAGATCGTCCGCCAAATTACAGAAAAAAAATCAATGCGATTAATAGATAACTATTTGGTCAAGTTTGATTTACAAGCATATTATGTAATTGATACGATTATCGTACTAAGAGCTGGGTCTCTTATTATTTCAAAATGGTCAGCTTATTTAATTATATTATGCTTTTTCTTAAACAATCGGCGGTATTGTAAAGTTATTGTCTATTAGTATTCTTCAGTAAACAAAAAATCTAGATAACGTGTTTTGTCAACTTTAAAGGGAATACGAGAAATTAAGTCTAAAAAGACTTCAATGATAATTATTAGTGTCATCAGTCAGGCTATCCGTTGTTCGATCATTTTATTCGATGATTCCCTTATTAAGGTTATCTAGATATATTGTTGCCGAAGTTAGTATTAGCTTATTATATGTTATGTGTATTTATTACACATTCGGTATTAGTTTAGTCTGAATGGTGTTATTGCCATGACGCTTATTCATACAATAGTATTCAATTTCGCCTTTTTGGAATCTATTTATCATCATTGAAACGTATATAATAGTTCTTATTAATTTATAGATTTACCTATTTTCTATAATTTAATTTTGAAACCTATTTTCGAGTCTAAATTCCAAATTATTGTTATATCAAATAAATTGTCAGCAACTCACGTGTTTGTGTATAATTTTTATTTAAGTACTTTTAATTTTGTCTTGTCTCCTACTCGTTATAAATAAAATAGTTTTTGTATCTGTTATCTATGAAGATACGTAATTACACTTAATGTAAAATTATTGAACAAATAAACGATTACAGTAATGGCCTTTCTCTTATTTATTTGCAAAAAAACAAGTTAATTTACTTTACTTAAGTAATTGTATTCTTAACATTAAATTAGCTTAAAAATTACCAATATAAAAAATCATGACAACAGGACATACTTAATAGAGTTAAAATGATTAACAATAACACTTCTATAATTAGTGTAATTAAAAGTTAATATTGAAACGAAAAACAACATCATAATTTCGGGTAATTAAAAGTGCTATAAAGTATTTTAATCAGTAGTAATTTCATGAGCAATCGATAAACGTTTTAATGCGTGTCTGATTCGCTAACATGACCAACTCATTTATAATTTTTGTTTCTCTATGTTGTATAATCTGTAGCGTCCAATGTTTATTGAGTGAGTATTGTTTGATTGATAAAATGTATATGATACATATCCGAAAGTCCCCATTCTCCTCTATTCGTTTAATATTAAAGGATTTTTGAGGACTGCGAATAGTGATATTAAGTGGAATCGCGCGTATATTTTTAATTTTTATTTATACGTAAAGTTGGTATTAAAAAAATTCGAAAAATTGTGTTTTCCTTTTTGTCAGTGCCCATAGGTTGGACGCGGCGTAATGTTACAAAAAGTAAGTTTATTTCTTTTGTACTACAATTGAGCTTAAATTAAACTTAAATTTTCTGCTTAATCAAGTCATAAGTTTAAGTGTTTTTTATTATTATTAAATTTAATTGATATGATTGCAGAGTCCGGGTCGACACCGATCAGATTACCGAAATGTGTGCCAAGTGACACTGTTAGAGGTATATGCGTCGCTTGCATTTGTAATACCGATGGAATATATATTTGTCGAGCCGTCAAATGTATAAAACCTGGTACAATATTTTATTTATTATTTATTTATTGTCTTATTACAGTTATAATTAGTTAAAATCATTTACTTGACAAATATCAACGTAATTGCGCACACTGAAATAAAATGATTTCAAATTTAGTTCCCTTAATAACTTTTTTCTTCTTCAGAACAGCCAGCGCTTCCTGAAAAGTTTGAATGTAAAGCAAACGTCACTTATAGAAAAGATCACACAGTTTGTCGATGTTCTGTCAAATCACAATGGATCTCTAACAGCTGCCGACAAATCTTACGCACTTTAAAAAGTGATAGGTTTCTTATCTTAAGACATTCAAACTCCACGCTCAAGTGCAAGCCGTATGCCTTATACCTCGTCGATTGCAACATCTGCCAATGTAATAAAGCAGGGTTCATTCAAGCTTCCTTATGTACAAGTCGCCCTTGCAATAGTACTAGTAAAGCAGATTCTTGCAGATTTGGAGATGTAATAAGAACAAAAACCGAAATTTGCGTGTG
Organism: Eurema hecabe; assembly: GCA_026213755.1. Classification (NCBI taxonomy): domain Eukaryota; kingdom Metazoa; phylum Arthropoda; class Insecta; order Lepidoptera; family Pieridae; genus Terias; species Terias hecabe. Next base: position 4,524,933 of record JADANM010000147.1, on the reverse strand, counting down.
CAGCGAAGTCAATTATTACGTCGATGCATTATGTATTAAGATAGGACCTAAATTTATCCAGGAAATCAATAGAGCAAACATTAAAGTCGTGACCAATATTAAATACAGGGCTAGTGGAAACTGTATTCCACATAAAGAGTACTATGACGATTGTAATCACTGTATTTGCGATGATAAGAAAGATATGGTTTGTACGAATAAAGACTGCAAGATTCAAGCTCAGCAGAGACTAGGTGGTAATGAGAACAGTATGGATTTGCCCATTGTTAAAAGTGAAAATGAGCCTTGTACACCAGGCTTAAGATATAAGTTTGATTGTAATATTTGTATTTGTACACATTATAAGAAATTATCATGTACTTCAATGGTTTGTTTAGCTGAGTTTATGTTAGATGGCATTGCTCTTAAAACTGGTTTTATTTAAACAAACAACATTGACAACATTAAGGCAGAAAAAATAAATTACTACCTAACAAAAGTAATAAACTTGTTTTATTTGACTTATGACTAATTGCTGACATTATATTTAATTAAATAACTTTTTAGTCTTGATCCTTTAAATTTCACTTGGAACGTTATTTAATTTTAGCAAGTTTTAATAAACATACGAACCAGCATCTTCCAGAGATTCTCGAGTTTCAAAGCTGTGTACCGGGACAGTTGTATAAAGCAGATTGCAATACGTGTCGATGTAGCAGTAATAGTACATTGATGTGCACAAAAATGGCCTGCGTAGACCAAGTGTACGTGCAAACTATGAGCGCTCACAATAACAGATCCAATCATAAACACAAGAGTATTCAAAGTAAGGTAATAGCCAGACGGGGACAGGATATGTTACATGGTTCTCCAGAAATGGATGACAGTGACAACTGTATCCCTGGAAAGTTCTATCAGAAGGTGTGTCAGACATGTTTCTGCAATCATCAGAGGTCATTGATTTGTACTGGCACGTGCGAAGACAAGGTGCCATGTGAGTTTTGTTTGTTTAGTTGTTATTAAGTATATATGTAGATGTCTTTCTTAGCTAATATGTACTTAGCTATTCCGTAAAACAAGGAGTTAAGAAATTCTGTTTTTACGTAAACAAGGATTTTTCTTCAATATTTGTATCGACTTCAATAATGGAGGAGGTTCAAAATTTGTCTGATATTTATTTTTGTTTGTTACATTAGAACTTTCGACTGAGTTAGTCGATATTGTAGATTTTTTCTTCCCATAGGTCGCTGGCATCTGGCATTAATTAATGAGAAAGCCATAATATTATAACCAATAAATGACATTAAGTTTCTTAGTTAATTGTATTGTATTATTAATATATCGCAGTAAAGAAATCGGCACAATTCGTCAAAAAGTTTCCCTTTCAACCGGGAGACGTCCAGCATTTTCCTGTACTGTACCACTTATCAGACAAATGTGAGCCGGGCAAGATGTACCGGATTTCTTGTAATGGCTGCGTCTGTCAGGAATCAAATAACCTAGCTTGCGAAAATAAGCTGTGCGTCTCACATGAAGCTATGGCGAAGTTGGAAGCCAAAAAGCTTTCTGGTAAGTCAAAATATGTAGCAGTATTTCTGTATCTAAAAATATCAAGATAAATATATGCTTTACTTGAGGATAACAGATTAAAAACCCCTGTTTCTTGTCAGAAAGTCTTAGATAGTTTTTGGGTTAAAATATAACCGAAATAATTAGCTGCCTTTATCACATAATTTATAATTGACGACATCTTTTTTGACTTAACTTATTCCCTTTTAAATTGTCCTCGTCCTCCCCAAAAACATTTTAGGTAAGAAATGTGATAAAAATGAAAAGCACGGCTGTGTCCAATGCACATGTGAGAAAAATTTAAGTAAATGTATCGTACAGCCGCAGTGCGAAGAACGGGAAAGGTTATCCAGTAATGTTCAAAAGATGCCTCTGGCTCTAAACTTGAAGAAGGAGAAATGTATTCCTGGAATGATGTATACGTAAGACTCGTTGGTTGTTTTATAACTACTATTTTATATATATGGAATGATATTGACGGATTTGGGTACAAAAAAGTCTAATCTAGGTTGGGAAAGGACAATGGCTCCGTTTTATAATGATGCAAAGGATTATAGGCAATAGGGATTAAAATTAAGAAAGAAATTTACTAAACATTTTATTATTTTTTACAACTTCGTAAAATTTTAAATCCATCCCTTGTAAAGCTTTAACCCAATTTAGAGACTAACAAAAACGCATTAAATCGAATAGATATTATTATATATATGATATATCTGAAGAGATATTTAATTGAATATTTTTTGACTAATCAGGGTACAATGTAACCGGTGCTATTGTCAGCTAGACTCAACTTTAAGATGTACTCAAAAAGCGTGTCTGAACTTCGCCCAAGCTCAAAAATTGCACCAACAAAGAATACATTTAGAAGAACATGGACTGTGAATTGTGATCGTATTTGTAACTGCATTCAATATTAAAATTAAATTAAAATGACATAAAATGATTTCACGCTGAACGGTGTTTTCTTTTATTAAACTCTCTTTTATTAAAGTCTCCAACGAAATTATTCTAGGAGATTTAAATCTTTTTAATACTTCAATACCAAAGATACGATAGGCTCCTTACAAAAATAGCAGTATCTAAGAGACATATAAAATACTTATAACTTATCAGGATTATAAAAAAAGTTCAGTCAACCTGTGCATTTATTTCAGAAGTGTCCTACATAATATTATGTTTATTACAAACAAAAACGTAAATTTAACTCCCAAGTAAAAGATAATCTTTATATTTAGAAATTAAATATATATTTTTCTTAATTCGGTAATTCAAATGAATTTTGTATTAAAATTTAATTTTGACTCCTTTCTTTACTCTTAAGTAAACTTAATAGATATACGTAATTATTAAAAGAAAATACTGAGTGAATTCACGGTCATTGTTTTCAGCCATAAAGTAAAAGCAATCGCTACGCATTCTTATCGAATAATTGCAATCATCTGCTTGAATTAAAAAGCCTTTCTACTCGATTAATTTCCAAGTATTATCAAAGGAATGTGGGAAAATAAAAAACGAAATATAAAGTATGTAACTTTTTAATCTTACAGTCCTCTAAGCGTGAAATTAATCCATAGTTTTATATTAAACTTGCAGTTTGTAGCCTATTAATTCGTGTTACCTCTTCACAGTATGCAAATACATATGACTGTGACATTTTTCACTTTATTATCACGATTACCATATCAAATAAACAGTTTACGTAAGTAAAAGTCTTTATAATTCTTTTCTGATTTTAAATTTCATTTTGCATTAATTTCCTCTACATTTTCTATAGGTGCGTGTGTCCGCAACACAAAGTTTATACTGAATAACTATTTGTGCTATTGTAACAGTGCTGGGTTTTGGACTGAAGCAAGCTGCACGATAATTCAAAGGCGGCAAATTTGCCAAGTCGGGCAGATTGTTCGAGAAGGTTGTAATCAATGCGTGTGCCAAGATAATGGCCAATTTTTATGTACCAATGTTTATTGTCCGGAAAACGCACTAACAGCTTATGGCACACAATGTACCCCATTCAGATCGTACTATATCAACTGTAATTTATGCACTTGCCCAGCTACAGGGCTTAGCTCTGAAGCCCATTGCACTAAAGATGCCTCTTGTTTGTTACAATCAAGCTTAGACTTCCAAATGGCAAAGAATAATTATTGTATTCCCAATGTTATATACATATTTCCCTGTCTGCACTGCCTGTGCTCTGAGAGTGGAATTTTCATACTTGATAAATGCATAGAGAAATGTCAAGCAAGTACGAAACAGATTAGCAGATGTAGTGCAGGTTCATATTACAGAAACGAATGTAATGTCTGTGTTTGTCCTGAAAATGGCTTCCCAGACAAAAAGCTTTGTAGCAACGCCTGTAATAACGAAACAATACAACCAGAATTTCAAAATTTAAAGGATATATCTATAACTTGTAGCCCATTTACTTTTCTTAAACCTAAGTGCATGTATTGCGACTGTAACTTTGACGGGACAGTAAATGAAAGCAAATGCCTAGAGTTGGATTCTTTGAACACTTCTAATTACCAAAATTATTCCCCCAAAACTTCTTGCAGACCAGGTGAAGTAGTTCCGTATTGCATAGAATGTATTTGTCCAAGAGACGGACTTACCAATAATAGATATTGTACTAACACATGCAATTACGAAAGTAAACTGAGAATTCTTGAAAGAATGGTTAATGAAAATTTAGTTAATATCGCTGATATAACTAAAATGCAAAAAGAAGATGATGAAGTGTACTGTGATCCGAACTCGATTTTTGTTGAAGATGATAAATATTGTTTGTGCCCCGAAAATGGTTACAAAAGCTTTCAATATTGCATATCTTCAAAGGAAATTAATAAGGGTTTGCTTGTACGAACGAAGGATAATTTAAACAATAAATTAAACTCTAGCAAGTCATGTGAGCCTGGTACTTACATTAAGTTCGACTGCAATGTTTGTTATTGTTCCAAAGATGGAAAAATTGATCCGAAATGGTGCACATATGATGATTGCGTGGTGAAAAAAACTGTTCAATCGGCTCATAAAACTCGCGTTTTACCTGTAACAAATGCTGATTCTGATGGTTCGTGTACTCCTGGGTCTATATCAAAAGTGAAGTGCAACTTCTGCATCTGTCCAGAAAGCGGAGTACTTAAAGAACGAGCTTGTACTAAAAATAATTGCTATGAGGAAGATGAAGATCAAGGGATAGGAATGGATAGATTTACGTGCGAACCTCTGGCGTATTACGAGGTTGATTGTAACATTTGCTTTTGCCCCCGAGATGGAATTAAAAACGTCGCTAAATGCACTAAGAATCTTTGTGAAAAGAATTTCCTAAGAACTAATGAATGTGTACCGGGACATCTTTTTACAGATGTGTGTAACGTCTGTGTTTGTCCACCTAACGGGGATAGATCAGACAAAGCTTGCACGGAGCATAATTGTGGTATCACTACTTGGAAACAAATTAAATTGTCGCCAAATTTAGTGCACAGTAAAGTAAGAAATGTGATGACGAGAACTCTCGATCATTGCTTTCCTGGAGAGGAATTTACAGTAGATTGTAAAATTTGTATTTGTCCAGAAACTGGCTTAAAAATGTACGCTTCATGTGAGGAGCATACGTGCGACAAAAGGGTTAATACTACAACAGATATAGAAACGAAATTTTCGGTAAATATTTCTTTGTAAACTTGAAATGTTATTTTTAATAATCTTTATTTCCTGGTATAAAAGCATATTTAAATTATTTAAGTTCATCGGAGCTGAGAACGATGTGAGCATCGTTCCTCACAATCGCATCAGAAGGTCGGATCATTGCACGGAGTATAAAATTTCTTTGCCTCCTGAAAGGCAAGAATGCACCCCTGGGTCCATGTACTTTGTAAGGTTTGTAACTCTATTCAAATATGTTTCGTAGAACTTTAATCTCAATCTCTTTATTCTCAAAATATTATAAGAACCATTTCTGTTCTAATAATATTCTTTCACTTGCAGATGTAGGCAGTGTATCTGTCCATATATGGGTAATATAAATCTATTTTGTCGACCTTTACCATCGTCTGTTCATTGTGAACAGGCTTTTCCTGGGTTTAACTATTTACCTATGGGTCGAACACGTGATGAAGGTAAGATAAATAGCGAAACAGAAGCCAAAACTAATCTGTTAGTATGTAAGGACATAAGATATTATGTTGAAATTTTCAATGTTAAAAATAAGAAGTAGTTTTCTGCCCATCGTTTGATTTTAAGGTTAATTTATAAGGTTATTATTTTTTAGTGTTGTTTAAAATTATTATTTATTTATATGTTATAGGAACTGGTGCTTCTGAAGAAACAACTACTGAAACAATAGTTTTAGAGGTCACACATACACATACCAAGTATCGATGTGAAAAAATCGGTAAAGTTATGGACAGATGCTTCATTTGTAACTGCGAAGAGGATTCAAATGGACTTGTTGTTATAGAAGAACACTGTTTTAGGAGTGATGCTAAGAATTGTACCGACACTAGACCATCCTTTCTGCTTGAAAATAAACTTGTTTTTATGTATGTGATTGTTTTTATGTTAATTTCCACTCTGTTTGTTATAATTTGGTATTTACTGTATATGTGGACTATCGAGACTAAACTATTAGATACTGTGTGAAAGTCTGAAAGAGATAACATTTAAAGAAGATCAAATTAACAGTCAGTCTCTTTCAACAAGATAAAGTGCAAATGCAAACGAAAATAAACTTGTTTCTATGTTAATGATTCAAATTTTCACCAATTTATTTAACGTTTGATATAATCAAACTTTAAGATTACTTGTATTCTGTTGTTATGTGCATTTAATAGCACATAACAACAGAATACAAGCTACGCCGCTTCAAATATTAATTTTCTACGAGCTTCGTTTGTCTATTAAAAAATAAAACAAACGTAGGTATAGTTAAATTAATGTAATATATAAATTTGTCTTACTATTTACAATTTTTCTTAAGTTAAACAAAGTTATATAAAAGTATGGAGAAAAAATACAAGAACTCTAATATCTAATACTTCTTTAACATACAAGATAACTGATAATGATCGAATCTGATTAATTAAGGATCGCAGTAAAGTTAACTGAAGCATCAACTAGTTTTAATTAACTATAAAAAGCAAAATATACTGTTCTTAGCAGAACCAATTGGTGCATAATGTTACCTGTAGTAACATTATTAGTTCTTACAATAATATCTTTATCAAATTGTAAAATAACAGGTAACTCTTAAGACAATTCTCCTTCAAACTCCTGATAATTTTTATTGATTTGACCGTATGATCCCAAGTTATTATTTTTAGGAACTTCACAAATATCTTTGACTAAATGTGAACCAAATTCATACGTAATCGTCGGTTGTAACGTATGCAGATGCGGCGACGATGGAAGAATTAAGAATGAATTATGCACCAAGAAAGCTTGTGATAACCAAACGCTAAGCGTAGATGAATTTCGAAGGAACTATAATGTCAATGGCAGTTGTGACCCAGGGAACTGGTACTCCTCGGAGCCATGCCAACTCTGTTATTGCGTGGTTAAAAGCAAACTCATCTGCAACAGTAACATAGACCGAACCCAACTTGTTCTAGGAAAATTCGACTTTTCTGTATGCGGTTCCAGTCTTTTAGAAGAAGCGAACGAGTTGATGGTAGATGAAAAAGACTCGCGCTACAAAAGAAAGAGAAAGAGACCAGGAAGAATGTCCAAAAAGATAAAAAGGTTACGACTTGCATCAGCAACTACGACTACCGAAGGTTCTGACACTGAAGAAATATACCGGGATATATTGGAAAACCGCAAACGAAATATCAAGCATATGAATACTATACGAAATTACAGGGAGTCTGAATCGGACGATGAAGATGGCTATTCTGATAAACAAGTGGGGTTGACTATACCTCCTAATGACGATGCAGATGACTCAGAATATAATAGAAATGAAGGATCAGACTCTGGTGATTCAGAAAAGGAAAATACTTTTTCTAAATCGATTTTAACGGGAGTGAAAAATCATATTAATAGCAAAGAACAACCCCATGTCCTAGGATACCGTATTCCAAACATATTATCCAAGGTGTTACATATGAAGATGAGGAAATCTATGGTTTCTTTAAATAATGATAAACAATGTTCTCCAGGGATAACATACAGTAGTGGTTGTAACAAATGTTTCTGTTTGAAAAACGGCAAAATTATTTGTAAGAATTTATGCAGAAAATAATTATTGATAGCATATTTTGAGGTTTTTTAATTGAAATGAAAATTAATTAAGAAATCCTACATAAATGAAAAATCAATTGAGAAACGGAACTATTGTTTTTATTATATTTTTGAATACTGCTATAAAGCAGTCTAGTATATATTTTTAGTTATGATTTGTTTATAGATCTGTCAAAAAATCAATATGATTGGAAAGTCGTTCGTGTTATTAACCTTAAACTGTGTTTTTGTGTTTACGTATGAGCATCAAAAATGTAAGTAGCCTCAATACTCTAAAGTAATTTTATAGCTTAAAGACAGAAGATAAGTATTTTTAAACGGGATATAAAGAGTTTGTATAACATTTTATTAGATAATATGTAATGACATAAGATTCACTTGTATTAAACTTCTGATAATAATTTTTGCGCCTTAAGCTTTGTGCGTAGAATTATGCATATACTTATTTTGTCTATCCGTTCAGTTCTCCATAAGTCCCTATGGAGCGACAGATGTAAGAAGCATGACGTAGCATTAAACGATTGTAACTGGTGTTGGTGTGATAACAAACAACGATACAGCTGCAAAGCCAGGATCTGCAATGAGGTTGACATGTTTGGACACTTTCAAGGTATAGTATTGTGTATTATATTCCTCTTGAAAGTATGATTCTTTTTTATGAGAAAAGACTATAGCTAGCTAACTTTTCTAGTTTAACCCTTTCCTGACAGACGGTACTTTTATGAACTCACTCATATTTCGTCTGTTCTATCAAGAACGAAAACAAGCAGCGCTTATAAAACACTGCCGTTCCTTTCTGGGATCACTCCCTTAGCAAATGAGAGCGCTTCGTTCATATCGCGCCGCAAACGGCCAATCAAATTGGTTTCCTAGTTACAACTTGTCGGAGATTTGACGAAGTAAATGAAGTGTAACTTATGAATTGTTTTAAAATGATTCATAGTAGGTAAGTGGCCTTTTGTGTTATTATTTCCATTCATATATGTAATATAGGTTGTGTAATGGTGATTGTTTGATAATGTTTTGCATTATAACATACTAAAATAGTCCCTAGACTGGTGCGTACTAAAAAGTACCGACAGTCATTTTAGGTATGTGTTTTGTATGGTGTGCTTAGTTATTATTTCATAGGATATTTTATAAAATTATATATTATTAATTGTTTATGTCCAGATATGAATATCGGATATAAACAATAAATATACAGCCCCTGATACAGCCTTGATAGAAGCATTATTTCTTGAAGACTTGCCCGATTTCAACGATGTTTCGGAGGTTGATAATTCGGATGAAGAAAATGAACATAGTGCTCAACTACCCACCCCGGGCCCCTAGAGAAACTTCGATGACGTATTTGAAGAAGCTATCTAACAGGCCTAAGATGAAATGGAGCAATTATCACGACCACCATCTCTAATAGATCAGGTATCTCCAGTTCTTAGCCTCGTCTCTGACAATTCTCATGATGTCCAGCCTTCAACGAGTGTATCCACGTCTAGAACCCCGCAAACACCATCCAGTCCAAGACCCAGTTCAGAACCAAAACGTAGGTGGAAAAAACGGGAAGTAGAAGTAGGTTATTTCCATTTTCTGGAAATAACGAAGTAGTAGAAGAATTTTTTGTCAACTGTTACACACCGACCGATATCTTTCTGGTGTTGATAGATGGATAATTGCAAAATATTGTATACCAAAGCAATCTTTTTGCTACTCAAAAGGATAAGGTATTGAATCTCAAGAAGGAAGAGCTTCTAGCATTTATAGGCATGCATTTTTTATGGGCTACAATAGTCGACCTGCTTCTAAGGAGCATTTTTCTTTCGCAGAGAACTTGAAAAATGTACTTATATGCAAAACCATGCTGAGAGACAGATTTTCCATGATTATTTAGCCTATTAACATTGCAATGATAACACTCAAATGCCTCGAAATTGCAAAGATAAACTATACATTCCTAATTAATGTGATACATGAAGTGCCTGACGGTACAGATAAGTCTAGGTACTGAAAAACCTAGTTCTAGGTACAATAAAATTCTAAAAAAAATATATGTGTTTCATTTTAAGAACAATATTTAGAATTTATAAAAAAAAATACAAAATTCGAACGCTTTCGGTATGCCGGCAGGAAAGGGTTAATCCCCCTTCTTTTTTATGCTGTTTTTTTTTCAAATTGATCGATTCCGTTTGTCTTTATAAGTGTAATCTTGTTTGTACAGACGCAATACAGCCTATAGACGTCGGTATGGAAGGTCATGGCGTTTGGCGATCCAAACCTTCAGCCTGCTCACCAGGAGTGCAGTACAGGCGAGGAAATATGCTCTGCGTCTGCAATGAGGATGGTTATTGGCCCAACCCCGTTTGTAGGGACGCCCTCAGAGTCCTACATGCCGTTGAAATCACAGAACTAACTCACCCCTCCAAAAATTATTCCTGCATTGCAAACAAACTTTATCTAGTCGGTTGTAATGTTTGCTTCTGTTCCATGGGCTACTTAGATCCCAATTTGTGTACGAATACGACTTGTTTCAATGACACAGTACATTCGAATGATACTCAGGAAAGGAGTCGCGCTGAAGATGATAATGATTTAGAAGTTTACGCGACATGTCAGCCAAATGTAATGTATAATTTAGGATGCATGTCCTGCAAATGTTTGAGGAACAACAGACTTGTATGCCAGCCTTGTGCCAAGGATAACGAGAAGAAAAAAGTTCTTATAGGTGTAGATACAACATGCTCAGAAGGTAGCTCAGATATATTTAACGATGGCTGCAATTTATGCTACTGCGACAGAGAATCTCGTAAAATTTGCACAATTAGAAATTGTATTAAAGAAAATTTGAGTTCTTTAAAAGAAGATTTAAAAGTGACAGAAGGAGGTTCATTTAAACCAGTGCCAACTCCGATAGACTATGAAGATTGCAAGCCAGGAACAACGTTCAATGATGATTGTAATACCTGCAGATGTATAAGTTCAGGAGGCGGCAAGAAAGCCATACAATGTACAGTAAAATCGTGCAACAAAACAGATAATGTGGAAATTATCAAACGTGATTGCGTATTAGGGACGGCTTATGAATGGAAATGTATGACGTGTTTTTGCGAAGAAATTAACGGGGTTAAAGTTCAGACTTGTGTAACGAACAAAGTTTGTACAGTCAAAGCTAGATTGGAAAGTAATGATGTTAAGAATTTACATGGATATTGCGAACCGCTTCACGTCTATACTGATGACTGCAACAAATGCCGATGTTTGACAAATGGTGAGATTGTTGTGTGTACTTCGAAGATTTGTAAGAGTAAAGCTAAACCCGAACCTGTTTCCATCGAAATAGTTCCCGTAAAGTTACGAAGCCGCGATCGATGTCCGCGAGGACAATCGTTCGAACTTAGCTGTAACATGTGTTTCTGTCTGTCCAACGGCAATTCCATGTGTACAACCTCAGATTGTGGAAGAGGGAAAAAATTTCACCCCATTATACAAGGAAATAAAAGATACGTTAATTGAAATTGTTTATTCGATTTGAGATGTCAACATGCGTAACAGTTTTCACTTATAGTTAACTTACAAACGAAACTTTGAACGTAATTATTTTGTGCATAACTTTTAAGTACTAACAAAAATTATATAAAAATAAAATTTAAGAAAATAGATTGATAATTAAAGAACATAGAACTGGAAGAAACTAGAATTTGTGTATTACAAATGTTTATGGTAGTTATATAATCCAATAACAGTAGGTAATAATTAATTTCTTTATTTATAAAACTTTATACGATGTAATAGGCTTTTAAGCAATAGTTAAGTGTCCTACGGGACTACAATTTGAATGGCTAGCTAGAAGAACATTAATTGTCGCTACCTACCGTAATTAATACTAATTTAAATAAGTTTCAATAAATAAAAAATATTTGGGAGTGAATTTAAAATTGGAGTCCAATTGGCACCACTAATAATAAAATTGTAACTCTGAGACTTAATAAATGTAAGGACCTCATATTTTTCAAATCCTACAACAGGTTTGTATATAAATCGTACTTAGGCCATTCTTTAAACATACACCCACGATTTATAAAATTTTAAAGAAAATAAAATAGTTTTAAGAAAAAATCTGATTAAAACAAACAAAATACGTAATTTTAAAATCTGTAAAAACAAAACTTTATTTAATTAATTAATTTAGAATAATTAAAAATAGTTAAATTGGTTTAATTAAAACTATAAAGTTCTAGGCGCGCAGCAGTTAGGAGAAGGTGTCGTTGACTTGTCTACAACACCTGATGAAGGTGGCTCGTCGCGGCAGTTCCCGCAATTTGGCTGCTCCCACATACGTACAGGTCGATCTTAGACCTCCCAGAATATCCTTAACTGTGACCCCTACGTCTCCTCTGTATTCTACTTCCACTGTTTTACCTGTAAGAAGTACAATAATAAATAGAATGGAAAAATAGGTGGGGTCGTTCAAATATATCAATAGGTATTGTGAAAATACTTCAATTTAATTTATATACTTAAACTATGACTGAACAGCAAATATTTTAAAGAGTTGTTTTATAGGTAGCCTGCACCTAGGCAAAACTATCAAGGACATTAAACAATTTTTTTTTTAATTTCTTGTTTCACTTTTATTTGAAACTAGATGAACGATAAATCATTGGAGTTTGCAATATTTTCTTACATTCAATATGAATTTATAAATTAAAGGGAATTTATTTATATTATTAATAATAATACTACTGTTTATTTTAACACAGCGCCATCTAGTCCCACGCTAAGCAAAGCTTATGTTGTGTAACTAAATAACGGATAAATTACGCTGTCTTTTTTTGTAGATAATATACGTATAATAAATAGCAATACCCAGACCCCACAACGAATAAATAAATTTA
>JADANM010000147.1:4474483-4493048 GCA_026213755.1 Eurema hecabe | reverse complement strand
ATGGCGTTTATAAGCGTAATAAGCTCTTTTGGTACGAACCTACATTCGCAAATATGATTTGTTTGTAGCTTAGTTTTCATGTGCAATGCCTGCTAAACCTGGGTATGTTAAAAAATTGCTTTGAAGTCCTCGTGATCTGGCCAAGAGGTACCGACATAGTATAAGGTAATAAGTAATTCTTCAACCCTATTTTTATTAAAGGGGGGAGGGGACGCGCTATAAAAAAACAAGTTACGAATTTTAGTATGTATTAGTTTTGCAAATTGAATTCATAGTCATATTATAACACTCTGTCTGTCTGTCTACGGAACCGATTGGAACGAAATTTGGTACACAGATAGTCTAGAGGCTGAGAAAGAATATAGGCTACTTTTAAAGTGGAAAAAAGTGTTAAAAGAGGGGGAAAGGATCAAAGTTTATATGAAAGTCCACGCGAACGGAGTCGCGGGCAACTGCTAGTATAAAAAAGGAGAGATTGAATTGTGTTAACTGTAACGTAAAACGAATGTTTATCAGAAAGCTGACGAAGCCGATTCTAATTGGGGTTGTCTGAAAAAATGTAACTTAGCAAAAACTTCGCGTTTTGTAGAATCAATAAGTGTTTTTTTAGCTAATACGCAAATTCTATAAGCAAATTCTTAGAAAATAAAGGTTTGCGTTTTAGTTCATATGCAACGTCATTAAATTTTTGCATGATTAGTTTTACGTGACTTCCAAAATTGTTTTATATAAAGAAAATATTGGTACTATGTAGAAAAACCAAATCAAAATACATCTGTGGGTCAGTCAGTCTAAATTATTATTGTTTTTGAGTTATTGTTCTAAGTCTGGTTCTAGGTCTGTCTTTCTGCTAATCTGTACGTCATCGTTTCAGGCCTAAACGGGTGTTTTATTATAACAACATCCAGATACTAATTTGACCAATTATTTTTTTTGAATGGAAATTTTAAAATCAGAAGTTCGATTGTTTAATGGTCATTAGTCATAAGTAGTTTTTAATAAATGAAATAAGAAAAAATAAACATTTGAGTTTCTCATTGCATATAAAATATAACAAAGTCTTCTGCAACGTCTGTTTGACTTTTCTTGGGGAAAAATACATATCTTATACACAAATATTATATTATGTTACGCAAGATAGACAGTGCTACCTAACTAGAATGCATAGACAGGGTTTTGTATTATATGTATTTTTAATTAAGGTACATATTTTTTTAAAATAGTACTTAATGTACAATTCGATTTCGATGGTAGTAGACCTGAGAAAAAGTTCGTAATAGAATAAAAAATCTAACATAGGTAGGTACCATTACATTAAAACTATCTAATTAAATAGAAGCAACGTGAATACATTGTATCACTATTAACGATTAATTAATTTATAGCTACATTATTTACGTAAAATTTCCTATCAAATTACTCGAATATTTCACACTAACAAGAATTGCGTATGCATTCACAAATCATGTTTTTTTAACACTTTATTGTATACACTTAATTAGAAACATAATACAGAAGATAGATACATAAAAAAGAAATATAAATATACAATTGGCGGCTTTATCGCTTGACAGCAATCTCGTCCAAGCAACCTTTAATGAAGAATGAAAGAAAATAGTAAAGCAGTGTATACAAAAAAATACACACAATATAGGAAAAAATAAAATAATATGTTTTTCTATAGATTACATATAAATTCGGGAAATTTCAAGAGGTTAGAGTTACAAATTTTCAGCATCATGTCTCTACATTCAACATTGAATCCCAGTAACAACCCGAGATCATTTTCAGCATGAACCTTGATCTTTTGATTTGCGCTTTTATTATAATTTAAAATAGTACTCACATCATTCCGGCTGTTCAGCGTACTTCTTTTCGGTCTTAGTAACACATCTTTGAAGTCTAACTTCACTTCATTTATAATATTAGGCATGTTTATGTGAAGTCGTTAATTCTGTTCCGTTAAGAAATGGGCGGGCGCTCGCCGCGCGTTCTATCGACAACTAAACTCGAGTGACGAGTCACAGTTCGCGTAGTGCAGATTCAACGAAAAGTATATATAGCAGTGTTGGTGTATTCGCCGCTTTAATTTTCCCGAAGCGTTTCAAATTCATGTCATGTTTTTGATGATGTTGTGTAACGTATGTATTCTATAGCTTTGAAGCGATTATAACAAAGCTAATTTGAAATGTTGTGATTTTGGTAGTTGTGTTATGTATATTTCGCGCAGTTGCTAATATTACTAAACAATTTAAGTGAACGAAGTGGTAATAGTAACCAAACTGTAATAATCTTTCGGATGGCTTAGGCTCTATAAATTTTATAAATATAAACGAATAAGCGAGTTATATGTAGTTTTAAAATACTAAAGAAAATCATAATCATGAGGATTACCATTTTTGGACATTGTATTATTGACATTATAGATAATAATAATAATATACCAAACTTTGCACATACTTCAGATAGTTTTCCCTGATTTCCCGAATAATGGGAGATTTATTTACATGGTAACACCTACTTACTGTAATATGACAGTGACGTCACAAGGACGTACAGAAATATAATTTTGCAGTGCTAGGTGAAGGTTATTCGTCAAACTTTCTCACCTAAGAAAAAACGACATTCAATCAAAAGAAAACCTGTTCGTTTCATTGAAACAAAATTCATACCTTGTATTGAATTTTCGGTCATTATTGACATAACAATCAGCTGTTATGTGTTTTCAGAGCGCAGTCGCGAAGCGGAAGGTAGCCGGACAAATTAAAATGACATTGAATAAGCGGTAATATCAACAAACGTACGACATTTTTATTTGCTTACGTTTTCATGGTTTACAGTAGAATATGTATCGGGGAATCGAGTCGATAATAATGATACATTGAGTATTATATTAGAACTTAATTAGCAAGTCTTTAGCATTCATTTATTTAGTCGTTTTCTTAGCCTCAATAAATATATTTAAGTTCCTTATGACAATAATCGTGATTTAATTTTTTAACCAAAATGGTTATGGTATAGCTTATTTTTATTAGCTTCAAGTTGGTTACCATTACAAAATAACTAACTGAGCAGATATAATATAAGATATTTATGTGAATATGGTATAATAATACATGGTAGATATATTATGCACTTCTTCTTATATATAAAAATGAATCGCAAAATGTGTTGGTAAGCGCATAACTCGATAACAGCTGGACGGATTTAAATGATTCTTTTTTTTAGAATATTGCTGGATGTATGAGGATGGTTTTTAGGGCAAAAAAAAATTGTAGGTAAAGGGTATAAAGTTTCCATTAGGATAGGAAAGCGTGAATGAGGTCGCGTTGGGACAGCTAGTTTAACATAAAAAACATCGTAGGCCGATATTCTTTTACAAAACATTAACTCTGTGTGCCTCCCAATTTTCTTACAGTAGATTAATGTAAAATAAAAAAACTTTGAGGAAGTTTAAACTATAATTACAAGGATAATACATTATAGATCGGATTCCGTGGGCATAGCCGCCTCGTACCCTGTGCGCTGTTTAGTTGAAGCTTTGGGTGGTTCTGAAAATACATTACATACTATTAACAAAATGCGTAGAGTAAACCTTTAAATAATATTAATACGTTATAAGAAGTTAATTAATCTATGGAAACTGTAATTTAGTAAAAATAATTTAATAACAAAAAATTATAGAAGGAAGGAATAATAATTAGTTTACGCTCGTATAAATTACTTTTACATACCCAAACTTATATTAACAACTTTTTTAAAAAAAAAAATAAACACACACAAAAACCAAAACGTCTCTGGTCTATGGTTCACAAATTTTAAACTTTTTGCTCTATACTTCTATAGTCTATGACGCCCTTACCCTTTGTATAAATGGTGTTGCCCCGCTCATCCACAGATGACGTAAACAAAGCATCCTTGTAGTTGCCATACCCGTCACAGTCTATATCCGATGCAGTTCGGCATTTCTCTCTGGCACAATCTAAAATTAAAAAAAAAAGAAAACAACGAACAATGTTTAGTAAAAAACTGTTGACTACGTGCTTCGCAAAAATATGGGTCAATATTATGACATTACTTTTTTTTAAATAATGGATATTCTACTTAAAGTGCGATCTCTACTATTGTTAAAACCTTGCCATCAAGCAAAAACATTATCTGTAGAAAATCTATTTACGGATCTTTTAGGAGTTCGTTCCTTTTATTATATATTTTACTAGTACATAAATGATTATAATTACTCGGATTTAAAAATAACTAAAATATTACCACAGTTCATATTAGATACTTCCACACGAGGAACTTTAATCCCTTGAATGAAAGTGCCATCCTCTAGAGCGCAGTAGCAGACGAATCTACGACACTACAACATATATAAGTTCTTTACGACTCTATGTTCGAAGGGAGTGAAAGAGCATATTATATGATAGTCTGTCAGAGCAACTATCAGAGTTTCTTGCCGGTTCTTCTCTGTAGGAACTGCCTTCTGAACCGCTGGTAAATGTTTTGTTGTACAATGACGATTCAAAAGTGTTACTATGTGTAGCCTAGTTGAATAAAGATACTTTTGACTTTCTTTCTGTCTTTTGTGTCAAATTGTAGACTCGAAATTCTCTCAAGTATCAGATATACGTGCATAACATATATATTTAACTATAATTAATTCCCTTTAACAGGCACAACATAGGTGGTCAATAAAATTAATTACTTGAACAGGTGCGTAAAGCCAGAGGGGTGTGCACTGTGGCGCGTTGTAGTGTAGATGACCGTCTTTGCCGAATTTCTTTTTGAAGGTTTTCAACTCGCGTTTACAGGGCTCTGTTTAATAAAATCCAAATGTAAAAAAACTCGTTCCGTGCGTTCGTTTAGCTGTTTATCAAGTATAAAACATAGAAATTAATAAAGATTCATTTTGAATAAATATATCAAAGATAATGAAATAGTCTATAGACATTTAAAAGTCTAATTTGGCAATTGAACAAATAAGAAAATTCTGTACAATATTATTTAACAAAGACTTTGCCACTTTCCAGTTGATAATCATATAGGGAAATATAAATCATTCTCCTATTGCGAGAAAAGGAAAGTGACATTATTTAGAAGTATCTCAAAATACCATTAGCCTCATATAAGCTCTGGTCTCTCTTCCTGCGACCGGCAACGTACGTTTGAACGGTGTGTATGTCCTGACAGTACCCCTGACGACATACCAGTCCATCATCACAGCCGGGCTCAAGAAATTCTTCTTCTACCTAGGAAAATTTATATATTCAAAGAGAGTTTCTCACAATGCAAGTTAAAAAAGGGGTCTCTAAGATCGATTCTAGACGATGCTCTATCTCAGAGGTACGATGTCCATAATTTCTCGCCGGTACCGGATTATAGCAAAGTTAAACAAAATATAAACGACCAAAGTTTCTGCTTAAAAAATACCTGAGAAACCTTCTTTTTTTGAAGTCGGCTAAAAATAACTAACTTGACAAAAGATTACTGAGCTTACCTCTGTTTCCTTAGAGCCATTAACCACGTGAACCGTTTTCTTGAATTCGGCGCATTTCTGATTTAGTTCTATGGAGAAAAGTCAAACAAAGTAAGTAAATAATTTGAGACGTTATTATTTCAAGAAACGTATGTCTCTTTAAATTTAATTAGCTTTTACCCATTGGTTTTATTAGCTAGTACCCGTTATTTCCAGAACCATAGCATTTTATAGCCCATAATACATAACATAGAATACTATGTGGTTAAAATATTCTCTCTTAAAGAATTTTACTGCTCTATCTACTTACTTACTTACTCTCATTTGTTAACCCGAAATCAAATTTCTTCCAGATTTACTACCTTTCAATATCTTCCTGAATAATATTAACTTCAATTATCAAATGAACTAACGATAATAAGCACTACACCGTCCGCAACAGTTGCACTGGTCCTTATCAGGAAGGAAGGCACCGGGTGCGCAATCACGCTCCTTTAGCATACCTCCTTGACAATCGTAACCCTGACACCAGATGGGGCAGTCGCTGCCACCCGTAGGAGGGTCGAAGCGGAAACTACGACGGCTGGTACAATCAGAAAAAAGATAGTACAATTTCCATCAAATTCTAGGAAGAGGCAATTGAGAATGCCAGTTTAAAAATTAAGTTGCATTAGGAGAGTAAAATTGAATACTACTGCGACTGAAAACTGATGATGACGTAAAAACGTTTAATATTTGGTGATTAAATGAGCAGGTTCATGCTTATCATTATAAATTGTCTCTTTGACAATTATAGATTAGACGTAGTACTAAATAGGTCAGCTAGATAATGCCATGGAAATGGGGTGATTAGTGAAGAGGTAAAATTAAGTAAAAAATGGCTTAAATAAATTCTTCTGTACTGTGCCAGTTCCCCAGAATAATGCCTGCAATCGTAGTAGAAAAATGTCTGCAAGTGTCTTACTGTGTAAGTGTAAACAATAAGTGTATTGGGCAAAAACATGCTATTTAATATTCAAATAATGACGCTACTTACATTGTAAAGGTTTCATTGGGTAACAGAGGAACATTGACAGGTACACCTGAAAAGTTTTTCAATCAGATAAAATTATAAATATTAATTTTATTTAAATTAAGGGACGAATAATAAGACATTTCATTACTTTTTTTTGCCCTAGAATCAAATTAATATTGTCTTAAGTTTGTTAATAAATAAATAAATAAGTTCTAATGTAAATTATGTGTACTTGTAAGAATGGAAATTGACTGAATTTGTGTGTAAAATGAGTTTTAATATAAATGTATCTCACATCGTCGTAAAATTTTGTCACATCTAAGAGCTCTAAGCTCTTGTTCCGGATGACCCCAGTACGGATTGCAACCAGCACGGAAATCTGTCGAATTGTAAAACGTGTGTACTTCACAATTTTTATATTTTTGGCTAAATACATATTAAGTACTAAGTATATAATAAAAATGAAGCAATTTCTATTAATATAATTTTTTAAGTACGAGGATGAATAAAAAAATGACACGATTTCTATTTTTTAAATAAGTATTCTACATATTATTCTTAAGTAAGTTAGCGGCATAATAGTAAAAAAAGCATGAAGATGGTCCATACCCAAAGTAGTTACAGGCAGAGACTCGTCGGCATCAAAGTCGTAATCATCTTGAATGCAAGACTGGTCTAGCTCTGTAACATGGCACATAAATTAACTCAATTACTATACACTAGAAGTATGGATAAGAAATTATATTTATTTTTTTAAATAATAAAGTATTCTGGTATGAAGACCAGTATAGTGTTCTTGTTTTTTAATAATAAATGACTATCTGTGGCCCACAACTGCGTCCGCGTGGACTTTCATATAAACTTTAACCCCTCCCCTCCTCCCCCCTTTTAACCCTTTTTTCCTGTTAAAAAGTAGCCTATGTTTTATCTCACGCTCTAGAAAATTCGTTCTAATCGGTTCAGTAGTTTGACATACTTCAAAAGTTGACTTCCAAAGTTGTAATAATGTTTAAATTTTTTACATACCTCGGTAGAACACACATTCGTCACAACATCGACACTGCGTGTAGTCAGCTGGTATGAACATAGTGCGCCATTTTCCGTATTTTTTGTCGCAGTACGTGCGGTATTCCGATGGACGAACTTTTCTTTCTCTAAAGCCGTTTAAGTTAGCAATGATAACAAAATAAAAAGAAGTTTATTCCTGTTCCTGTAGTACTTTGTAAAATACATTGAAATAACGTCAGGGTAACAGGGCAACTAGACTTTACTTAAATAGTTACCCAAATTGTAATAATAAACCCTGGAATAATAAGGTTTTAAACAAACACACCTGCATGAATCACGGAAAAGCTCGCATTCGGTGTGATTGCTAAATCGTGGACATTGGGGACATAGTTGATAGTCTGAAAAAACAGGTGGTAGGTATTTCATATTAAAAAGTTTTATAGCAGTATACTTGTATTTTTATAATGAAATCTTACCTTACAAACATCCTATATTTATTTTATTTATTCGACATGTAGTTAAAATTTATCGGTTCGACAATTTATGTATTATATATTTATTACAGATAATGTATTATACCTAGTTAATAGTTGTATATAATGCAGTAGACTATATGAATTAAAATGAAAAACAAGCTATAACTATAATATACCATTGGTACTTCTGCAGATTGGCTTTACAGTTCGACGACTGGGAAATTGGACAAAACTCTTTTCAGGAGTACTCTGTTCACATTTCTCGTAGTCTATGTCCACCTCGTTGTTCCTGACCAAAGACAATATTTCAGTTTCCCGCCAAAACTCGCTAGTGTCCATATCTTCCTCTATGAGCATTATGAATGGGAGAAACTGAAATTTTATATATTTAAACAGTATTATTGCCCAATGTTTAATTTAAAATATTGCTAAACTCAACTATTCAAATCTGACGTAGAAATATTTAACCATATACGTATGTACTATACATGCCCTAGAGGTTGGATCGTGTAAATAATAAAATAAATTTTAATCTAAACCTATTGCAGAATTTCACTGAGGGAGTATAATGTGAAAAATACATGAGGCCAATTTGAAGGTGACAATTATTTAACTACTCAAAAAATAATTATAACCATTTGATGCATTGACATGCAGACAAACTTTCAGCACGTTAAATCAAGAAATGGAGCTGCAGAAAAAAACTGACCATCTCTATTTGATATAGCCCTAATAGTTATTTCCATATCAATTATTATTATTAATTTACTTGTTTCATTAGTCAGATTTTTTACGATATAGTAATAAAACTAAATAAAAAACTTTAGGGCTGAGCTACCGGTTAAGGATTCAGGGATAGAAACCTGACTATACGCGCCGTATCTGCCTTCTGCTATTGTTATTATAATTATACCTTTAAATTCTCAGTTTCCTTTGTCTTATTAGATATTTCGTTCGATTTTTGATCCAAAGATAAAACAGGGACCATGCTTTTCGAATTTACTGTGATGATGAGAATATATAAAACAAGAAAAGATATGACCGCCATTATTCATTTGTATTGTTATTCTTGACTGACACAAACATTAATGACAGGTTTTTCTTCTATGAGATAATTATCATCATCTTAGTGAGATGTCAAAAATTCATAGAGATCATTAATAATGTTATTACATTATTATTACTAATTATGTAAAAGAAGAAAAAAAAGGAAGACCATCGACATATTTTCCTTAATACCCGACTCTATCCCTTCCTATATCCCTTTGTCTTATAAATAATACAAGATATAGATATAATAAATAATAAGATATAAACATCTTCTTTTCTTGAACGTTCTTTTAAAGAAAAAACGGCATTTTAACACAATTGCGATTGTATTTGAGCAGATGTGATCGCTCAAAAGTTACAATAACAGAGTTTATAGACTCGTCGCTCAGCATCAATGGAACTTCTTGTAGTTTTCCGAGATAAAGATAAGTGAATATTTAAAAATTAGATTTCCTTCAAATGTGGTAGTATGAAGTAGGAATTTACTATCAAATTGCAAAATTGCAACATTAGGTTAACCTAATTTTTTCTTAGTCTTTATTAATAACGACTTTTAATGAAAAAATGTAATAGAAACTAAATAAAGAACAAAAACTATATTTATACACCACAGTGTATCTTTTTCAGAGAAATGCGCAAGCACTTACGATGTATGTTTCAAAATGTTTCTTACATTTTTACATTGTTTAAGGACATTAAATAAAACAAAATAACGCTTTTTCAATTTTTAATTATTACCAAACCTAATATTCCAACTAGAACAAACAATTTTGTATTTATAAACAACGAGAATACTTGTGTTAAAATAATTTGGCAAAACCAATGTACATACAATACATAATTTTAGTTAAATGACGGTCATTAAGGTTAAGTCAAAATGGCTGCTCTCGTGTTAAAACTATTGTGAAATTCTATGTCGAAATTACAACTAAAGTAAAGATAAAACGTTGTCAAAATGGCTCTTTTACAATAAGTAATTAATTACGTACTAGGGTTAAAATTCTCAATGAGAAAACTGCAACGAGGCAAACAGAAAAGCTGAAGACGGACAATAATTATCTCTTTTCTAAACACGGTATGTTTGTTGATGTAATTATATCAGTCAAGACTCATGCAGAGAGAGAGAGAGATTGTGAGTTCCCAACACGTTATGGTATAAGATACCCTACGGTATTATCACAAGCGATGATCGTCATAGTCATATTCAAGACAAGTCTGTCTACATAACAAATGTTAGTAGAAAAATCTTACGTTCAAAGGCGCACATTTCTTCATTGTCTGAGAGCCTATCTTACTCTACAACATTATGGAGTAACTTTCGAGAGTTTTATTTTTGGGGTCTATTGTTTCGAGATCGAAGAGATCTTGTCAAATCGGGTATTGTTAACCCAGGTTAATATCACGTTATTAGGAGATTATTTTACTTTGAGAATAACAGGTAGGTATTTTTGAACCAAAATCGTTGGACTTAAAAGAAAAAGTCTATAAAATCCTTAATACATGTTAATGGCAGTAGATATCTATCATTTTAAATTTATGGTATTATATTATAGTGCTTCTTTATAGTAGTTTGTCTAGTAATGTCAGAATATTATAGTAATACCATTGAACTTTGAAATTTTAAAATCTTACTCTATTTGGTATCTTTATTGCTCTTTATTTTGGTCGGACTACTTAATAGTTAATACTATTCAATATTGAGCACACATTTTTTAAAATTGTGAGTTAATTGTACATTATTATTGCGATTATATCATACAAAAAAGTGACTAGAAAATCGATCACATAATTTTTTGAAAGGGTAACATTTTCTTTATGAGTTATTTTTTTATTTAAGTTAAATAGTTAACCTTTTGTCGTTAATGCAATAAATCATTTGATTACAAGAACTCGGTACTAATGTTTTTCTTTTTAAATATTGTTTTGTTTTCGCAAAAGATAGCTCTAAGCTCTTTCATGAAATAATATCAGAACCACATCCCAATCAAAATTTCAAAAACCTACTCACTATCAAACCGAAACCCTAAACTATAATAATATCAAAACAACGCAACTCTACACAATAAAACTCATTTATCGTATGCTGGTACGTAAATCCATCAACGCGCTGGCTGTAATTACTCCATGTTTAGAGTTCCTGCCGTAGTTCAACTCCGACTCGCCTATAGTAATCGTCGAGAACGACGTCGAGTTCCTCCTCTGCTGCAAATTCTTCTTAGAATCCGACGGGCTCTGTCTACTGACTGGCTGAAAGAACTCATTTGCGAGAAAATTCACTGGACTCTTCCTATAGTTTTTCTCGGTTAAGTAATCACCACGACAGTTGCCGAACCAGTCTTGGTTTTCGTAGAGTCTGGTAGCTTTGACTGGTTTGATTTTGTCCCGATCTGCTATAGTTTGGTACGAGCGGAACTCTTTGACTGGTCTCTCTAGAGTTTTGGAGACTCTCGGCCTGGTTTTCGCGTCGGCGGACGACGATAATTTCGTCTTGTGGTGTTTGATCTCTGACTGCTCTTGGAAACTCTTGCTTTTTATTGGTGTTTGTAACGCGTGAGTCTTTATACTGAAATAGAATGTTATTGAAGATTAAACTCATTAGTAAAGTATAGCATAATGAAGGCTATTGGACACTGTTGCCAGGTCATTCTGTTCGCGTATTATATTACAAAATTAAAGACTGCAACATTTCCTTATATCTATAGGTACTAATATATAAAGCTGAAGAGTTTGTTTGTTTGTTTGTTTGAACGCGCTAATCTCATGAACTAATGGCTCGAATTGAAAAATTCTTTTTTATTGAATAGACAATTTATAGAGGAAGGCTTTAAGGCTACATAACATCACGCTGCGACTAATAGGAGCGAAGAAATAATGGAAAAACAAATCAACGGGGACGAAGTCGCGAGCAACAGCTAGTAGTAAAATATTCATTAAAAATTATGTACTAAAGAAGGTACTTTAAGTACGTACGTACTCGTATAACATTCAATCAACAGTACCAATTTAGATCATTTCGTTTGTTTGTTTCTATAAGTATTGTCGGGACAAACTTTGAATAGAGGATTGTAAGATGAAGTATGAGATCGATTGCTACAACAATAAGTAGTTAAATGTGACCAGCTATACTCCGATATACTTTACCTAGAATGACTTTTCCGCAACACCGGGCTGTTCTGGAAGCCCTTCGCCATGATGCTGTACAGCTTGTTCCTGTAGTCATCGACTGACATCTGCTTGTCATCGCGTAGGGGAAGCAATACGTCTGATGGTAGAGTTGGCTCTTCACGTTCTCTATGGAACCTGTTTGTAGGGGTAAAATGGGCTTTTTCAAAGATTTAAAAAAAATGTTTTCTCAATGAGACCATATAATATATGCTTTCTTTGTATCGTAAGTTCTAACTGTTGTTTAAATAGATCTGGTATATTGTATGCTGTTGGAGTTAAGAAGTTGTATGGATAGCAATTTTTCGCAATTTTTTTTGGGTTTCTAAACAACACTTATACATATACCTAATTGGGAAATCGACTATCCATTGGCAATTTGCATTAACAAGTTTAAAAAGATTGTAGAGTAACCATTATACATAAATATGTACGTATTAGCAAGAAACCAACTTACTTAGCCACATACTCATGATGCAAGGCTTTCTCAGCGCTGAGACGTTTCGCCGGGTTGAATACCAGCAATTGCTGAACTAAGTCCGCTGCGTCTCGCGGGGCACAGGACAGCAGACATGTTAGGGATGCCCCGGAACCTTTAGTCGACGCCTGTTCGCGAATTAGTGATGACCCATAGCCGGTGCATACTGCTGTTATATCTGTAAAATATAAGAAGCAGAACTAAACAAATTATTTACTGTAGTAGCCGCTACGAATCTTGAATTTTTCATACCTGTTTGATACAAAAATACAATTTCTCATTGGCTAACTATTATGATCTAATTGGCCTGTAGGGAAGATCCTTCTATATCTAACATACTTTTCAAGGTCTATCTTAACAAGATAAGTATTTTACTTATACTAAAAAATACTTAACAATCCTTGAAGGAGGTAATACCATCATCAAGTTTCAGGATTAGTATTTCTTTGGAATTCAGTTTGGGTAGCTTAACTTTCGGTACTGCACTTATGGTATTACCCTCAGGCGAGGGTCTCGGCAGAGCACCCATGATCCTCTCGATCTGGTTCACAGTGGAGGTTCCCGGAAACAGGGGTGACCCGGTCAGCATCTCGCCGAGAATGCAGCCTAGAGACCACATGTCGATGCCTTTCGTGTAGCTGTTGGAAAAGAAATCCTCTTATTTTTAGACATATTAAAATAAAATGTTAAGTTTCGCCTGGTTTATTTACCTATTGGTAAAATGTGTATTGGTGTACTGATTGGCTATTAATAACATATTACATATACAATAAATACGTTATTATATAAGTATAATGATATTATATTATAAAGTTGCAAACCATAGACATTTGCTAGTACCGGGGACCAGTGTTTTATGGATGGCAAAGAAGAATAGTATCTGCGTAAAAAATGCTACAATGCTGAAAATACTTTTGTTACAAGTTTAAGCGTAATTATGAATTGGTTTCAATGTAATATAAGTCATCATTAACTTACTTCTTACTAGCGATGAGTATTTCAGGCGCCCGGTACCACCTGGTGGCGACGTAGTCTGTCAAGCAAGGGTCTGCGCCTTCCTCACCTCCAGAGTACATGGACGACACCGACCTGGCCAGCCCAAAGTCGGCTAGCTTCACCCTAACAGTGTGTGAAAGATTAAGAACGAACCCATTGCTACACTTTCAGCATTTTCATTTATATGTTATTTAGAAGTATTTTATATTATTATAGACTTACAAAACGTAAAACCTATTTTTAATGTAAATTTCCTCGAATACATAACGAAAAAACGTATTAGTTGATATATGTAGTTGTAAATCATGACTATATCTACCATTAAAAACCGTCGTGGGATACCGTTATAAACTAAATTGGTTTAATTAGTTTATTTTAGTTACTATTACTGTTAATTAACAAAATACGTTTTTTTAAGGACAGAAATGCAGAAGTTACCAACTCACTAATGACGGGGATTATTTTTATACTATAACTTTCTTTTAGTTCAATACATACCGCCACAAGTACTACTTAGTATCATAATAAAAGCTAGTATCAACAAGAAGATACCTGCAAGCACTATCTATAAGAACGTTGCTGGGTTTCTGATCCCGATGTATCACGTTCCCAGAGTGTATGTACTTCGTCGCTTTCAACATTTGGTACATAATGTATCTCTTGTGGACATCCTTGAGAATGTTACCCCGTTTGATGACGTTGTGTAGGTCTGTCTCCATGTACTCAAAACCTAGATATATGTCACGGTTGTTCGCAGCTCTGCAAGCATTAAACATTTAATGCTTTTGAAAGCTTTTTTAAAATGAATTTGATCTGAGATTTTTCTTCTTTTTTCTATTTAAAACACTAACGGAAATAAATAATGTTTTTAGTTTATGTAATCTTGATTTTTTATAAGCTTTCGTAAGACGTTGGATAGTCTGGATTTGAGGATAGAATAAGCTCTCAAAACTTTATAAAACGACAAGGGATGTGAAATTTTTATTTGGATACTAATCCTGAATGTTTTATATCTAAAGATGTGATACCATCTTATCTGCAGTTGTAATGTAGATTCATAAAATTGCATGCACAAAAAGAATAAAGGAGTCTAGTTTATATAAATCTGATTTAAAAAATATTGTTTATTATTAAACAGCTTATTACACGTACACACGAAACATCAATCGCATGGATTATATAGTTCATGGTAAAAATTCAAACTGTTATTTAAAAAAAACGTACCTGTGAATACTGTGGAGTTTTACGATATTAGGATGGTTTCTGAACGATTGCAAAAATATAATTTCCCTGAACGTTCTCTGTGCATCAGTCTGGTTTCTGAACGCGTCGAATATTTTTTTAATCGCCACGACATCTTTACTTTTTTTATCTATGGCCTTCCATACGATTCCGTATGCACCTTTACCCAATCGTTTCTTTATCTCGAATCTCTTCAAAATATGCTCATCGATTTCGGACATGTTCTTATCGGAACTTTTCTTTTGTCCCTCCTTCTCTTTTCCATCTTTCTTTTTTTGTTCATCCCTTTTAACATTTCCTTGGTTTTGGCTCATCGTCTGATTTCCGTTGCCTTAAGCTTATACGGTGCACGAATCTAAAATTTGTTTTAATATTCATGAAGCCCGAACGGTTTGCCAAAACGCGATCGTCTCGAATTGGTTTACGATAATTGGAACGCAAGGAAATAGATTAGCTAAGCATGACAAAGGTAATTTATTCAATTCTGTAATTATAGTAAAACCTTTAACTATAGTCCTTGCATCATTAATTATTTGATACATTTTAAACAAACAATGACATACATCTATCTAATTTTAAGGCCTACAAGTCTAGCTTATAATAAATTTTAAGCATCTCTGACTCATTTTTTAAAGAAATTCAACTACTTACAAAATAATTAAATTTTTTTCCTAAATTTAAAGAATTAAAGTAATCTCCTTGGGTTTTCTTTAGCTACTGTGTTCATTGTAGAACAGCTATTATTAAATAATAAAGCCTATTGTCCTCGGCAACCATAGATCGATTGAATATTAATCATGTTTATCGAATTTAGCAATTTCTTTATTCTTTAAAACAAACAACAGAATACTCACGTCCCAAATAACAATGAACCTTCGTTCCCAACATGGTTTTTAAACTAATTTCTAAGAACGCAATATTATATTTTTAAAGAAAAATATTTACACGTTTCTTGATTGAAGTGCCGAAATTCAATTGTTTACGGAGCCTAAACAACGTGATCGTTGTCATGGCAACCGAACTGTCAACTATTGGTGGATACTTTTTGATGGGTTGTGACTTGTGGGTAGTTGCAAGGATCTTTTTAATATTTAACTAGATATATTCTTGCTAGTTTGATTAAACCTTGCATTTATCGACCTTATTTTGTTTATTGAGTATTGATGTATAACATAAATAATTAAGTATTATGAAATTTAAGTTTATTAAACGTTAGAGGTTGAATTAACTTAAAATGGTAGTATTGAGAGGTCTCGTTATAAGGTTTAGTTTAAGGAAGTCATTAATTGTTTTTCTCAAAACATACTTGCATTTTACGTCAATTTTCGCAAAGCCTACTAATATAATAGACGCGAAAGTTTGTGAGAATGTATGTTTTTCTGGCTAAAACTACTGAGCAATTTTGGCTGAATTTCGGCATGCGGATAGATACGAACTTGGATTATCCTTGGATAGGATACTTTATATCCCGGTATTTGCTATGTTGGTAAAACCGAAGGATACAACCAGTTTTGGAAAAAAAACAGCGAATATTTTTATAATTTTTATTAATAGTTTAACTGTCACATTAACAATAATACTGTTATGAATAAATGTAAAAAGCATTGAATGCCCGACATCAAAATGCAAATTTTTAGGAATCATGAATTTTATATTGTAGGTAATATTTAAATTTTATTATCTATTCATCTCCTTATAAATAATTTGCCACTACCGATGCATGTTTGTCCTTAAACTAATTTTTCACTCTGTAATAACTAAAGCTTTTGTTAACTAAGTGACATATGTAATGCATATACAATTTTTAAATTGGTTATACAATTTCGTTTTTTTTTGTAAAATTAAATCACCAAATTCCTTCCAAAATATATAAAAAAAATCATTTCTGCTTATCTTATCTGCATAAAAATAAATAAATTAATATAATAAGTAAAAGTTTAACATTTTTATAAGATTCGATAATATTCAAAGTTCAATGATCAATGTCCATTCTAATAATTGTATCTAAGGACATACAAATTCACCCTTAATAGGGAATTCAATCTCAATTCTTAAGATTAAAAAAGTTAGAAATATATTTATTGCCGATTAATTTACTTAAAGATATAGAATATTAGAAATTACGAAGGAGATTTACTTGTTAAATTGAATACAAGGGCTTCTAAGACTATGGATAAGTATAGTCGAGAATTAAAGTATAAAATACTAGCAAGTATATCTTCTAGTTTCAAAAAGTACTTGGTGTGAATTCAACCAGTATTTCCTGTTGTCCTGTTATTAAAACATTGATTTTCTAAGTATTTTTTATTCACAGTTTGGTTGCCTCTTTTTCTAATTGGTATAGTGTGACATAGTTCTTTGAGTATTTATGTATATTATATATAATAATATAATATTAACTGCTAGCTTTCAAACTTGCAAGTATTTTTTGCTTATTAAAAATACCATACTGAATGATTGATGAAAATATCATTAAAATTGACATGTAGATTGCCAACTTAAGCCCTAGGTATTTTTCAACTTCACATCCTATCATAATATCCTATAATCACATCCCATATTATATTAAACAAATCATTCCCTTGCCGTTTTTTCTGTTTCTTAATAACAAAACATTAAAAACCCATAGTTGTTCATATCAAATACATTTTGTACATAAACAATAAAAAATCTTTTTGTAAAAAAACAATCTATAAAAATAACATAAGTACAGTGGTACAGTATAGTAATCGTCAAAAACCTTTAGCGGTGAACGAAACCTGCGCAGAAGTCAAAAATAAGGTATCGAGGTAGCGGCGCGGCGCGCGTGGCGCGTGATCGTCGGGTGCGCGAGCGGTGATTGGTTGTCCCAGTCGTGTTGTCTTTCTCGCACCCACGAGCGCGATTCTACCGATGCGCAGCTATTCTCGTCAATCGCTAAACTTTTTTGACGATTATTATACCTGATCGCCATGATAACAAAACAATAAAAATATAAGCACTTTTTTATATAACATTTTAAAAGTAAATTAGTATGATAACTACCAGCAGTGCATCACCATAACAATCTTATAACATCTTAAACATTAACATTAATACTGAACATTTTCACAATGCCTACTAAAAGCCTTGAAGGCACACTTGAAATTGAATTGTGCGTGACTTCATACATTAATTATAAAGGCAGGGCCTCATTCAAGCGACCAACTGCCACAACATAATTATTAACGAGTTTAAGACAAATACATTACATAAGAATATAAGAGATAAATCAATTCCAAGTAATACATGAATAATGATGTCTGTCAGAAGTATTTTGAGAATATTGAGAAAGGTTCTCTAGAAAAACGGTCTCTTTTAGATGAGATACCTACAAATACTTCGTATATTCAATATTTTATTTGAATTAATTTTTTTCGTTTTGAACAGAAAAATAAAATCTTTGTATCTTAAACTTTATAAATGAGACTCACAATAAATTTTATAATAAAGACAAATAAAACATCACAATATTTATATGTATAACCAGGATTTGTGAGTCCGTTTAAATTTGAAAGTCTGGAAAGCTTATGAAATTGTTGAAAATATTTCTTTTGTTAAACCCAGATGAGATCTTTTACACAACATAATTTATATAACAAGATCAATGAGTATTAAGAATATCATAATTAAACAATATG
>JADANM010000147.1:4456313-4472485 GCA_026213755.1 Eurema hecabe | reverse complement strand
ATTTTTTTAAGATTCGATAATATTCAAAGTTCAATGTCAGTCCATTCTAATAATTGGATCTAAGGACATACAAATTCACCCTTAATAGGGAATTGAATCTCAATTCATAAGATTAAAATAGTTAGAAATGTATTTATTGCCAATTAATTTACTTAAAGATATAGAATATTAGAAATTACGAATGAGATTTACATGTTAAAGTGAATACAAGGGCTTCTAAGACTATGGATAAGTATAGTCGAGAATTAGAGTATAAAATACTAGCAAGTATTTTTTCTAGTTTCAAAAAGTACTTGGTGTGAATTCAACCAGTATTTCTTATTGTCCTGTTATGAATTAAGAGTTATTTTATAGTTCAGTTGCCTCTTTTTCCAAGTAGGATAGTGTGATGTAGATCATCTATTATTATTAATGTAATAATATAATAGTTAACTGCTAGCTTTCATACTTGCAAGTATTTTTTGCTTATTAAAAATACCATAATGAATGATTGATGAAAATATCATTAATATCCTATAATCACATCCCATATTATATTAAACATATCATTTCCCTTGCCCTTTTTTCTGTTTCTTAATAACAAATATTAAAAACCCATAGTTGTTCATATCAAATACATTTAGTACATAAACAATAAAAAATCTTTTTGTAAAAAAACAATCTATAAAAATAACATAAGTACAGTAGTAAAGTACCTGATCGCCATGATAACAAAACAATAAAAATATAAGCACTTTTTTCATATAACATTTTAAAAGTAAATTAGTATGATAACTACCAGCAGTGCAACACCATAACATTCTTATAACATCTTAAACATTAACATTAATACTGAACATTTTCACGATGCCTACTAAAAGCCTTGAAGGCACACTTGAAATTGAATTGTGCGTGACTTCATACATTATTATTATTATAAAGGCAGGGCCTCATTCAAGCGACCAACTGCCAAAACATAATTCTTAACGGGTTTAAGACAAATAAATTATATAAGAGATAAATCAATTCCAAGTAATACATGAATAATTTTGTCTTTGAGAAGTATTTTGAGAATATTGAGAAAGGTTCTCTAGAAAAACAGTCTCTTTGAAATGAGATACCTACAAATACTTCCTATATTCAATATTTTATTTGAATTAATTTTTTTCGTTTTGAACAGAAAAATAAAATCTTTGTATCTTAAACTTTATAAATGAGACTCACAATAAATTTTATAATAAAGACAAATAAAACATCACAATATTTATATGTATAACCAGGATTTGTGAGTCCGTTTAAATTTGAAAGTCTGGAAAGCTTTTGACATTGTTGAATATATCTCTTCATAAAATAAAAAAAAAAAAAAAAAAAAATATATTTCTTTTGTTAAACCCAGATGAGATCTTTTACCCAACATATAATTTTATAACAAGATCAATGAGTATTAAGAATATCATAATTAAACAATATGAACGAACAAAAGAACACATACAACATTCTTACGACCTGCTTAAGGCATGGGTGGATGTATTTTCTTTGTCTCCTCTTCTGTTTCTCTTCCCTGGTCGATGGAGGAAGGCGTTGGCAGTCCACAAGGCACTTTGAGCATATCTGATTCATGAGTCATTATGTGTTCTGCTTCCACTGAAAATATTAAGATAAATATTGAAGTTAAGTTGCTTAAATTGTTTATTTATGGTAAATTTGTT
The DNA here is from genome assembly GCA_026213755.1 of Eurema hecabe. Taxonomy (NCBI): domain Eukaryota; kingdom Metazoa; phylum Arthropoda; class Insecta; order Lepidoptera; family Pieridae; genus Terias; species Terias hecabe. The sequence goes on along the minus strand of JADANM010000147.1, from coordinate 4,470,797 downwards.
TATGGTCACAAAAGACTGATAAGAACAATTGAAGATTAAAAAAAAATAGAAGCTGAATAAAGTGGTTAAATTTGTTAGGCTCATCTTAGTGACAATATTTGTGCATATCAAACATTTTTCAAAAGCTATATTATAAAAGTAGCTGTCGCCCGCGACTCTGTCCGCGTGTACTATCATGTAAACTTTCACCCCCAGTTCCTCCCCTATAACCTTTTTTTTCCAGTTAAAAAGGAGAGTATGATTTATCTCAGGCTCTAGACCATGTGTGTACCAAATTTCTTTCTGATCGGTTCAGTAGTTTTACCGTGATGGAAAGACAGACAGACAGACAGACAGACAGACAGACAGACAGACAGACAGACAGGCAGACAGGCAGACAGACAGACAGGCAGACAGATAGAGTTACTTTTACATTTATGTATTAGTATGGATAGGATCATATTAAAAATTGGCTTTAAATAATACTTACATCTGATCCTATGCAATTTGTTTCCATATGAAAGATCCCAATAATACAAATTAACAAAAGTCAACGGTATAAGCGGTATCAGAAAGTATGCTCTCTTCGTTCTACGGAACCTGTAAATGGCAATATTTACTCATTTTATTATATATTTTAAACAATCATAATTATAGTATAACATACATAAAGTATATAAATGCATATATTATAAAAAATATGCCATCTGACACTAAATCTAAATATATAAAAGAAGAAACTGACTGACTGACTGACTTATCAATGCACAGCCTAAACGGCTAAAAGTAGGCACTTGAAATTTTGAAAGGACTTAGCTTAGGTGCTGTAGAGGTCCACTAAGATAGGAATAACCAAAATTCCCACGGGAACGGGAAATTTCTTTGGTATGAAAAATCTAAACCGCTTAAGTTAGACGCTTGAAATTTGGCATGCAGGTACCTTAGTAAACTTAAAGCTTAGTTGCAAGTTGCAACAGGATTGCAAAATTCACACGGGAACGGGAGTTAGCGGGAAAAAATGTTTGTATGAACAAATCTGAACTGAGGTCTGAGGATAGGTAGGGGAGGTACAGCGTAACCGAAGTCGCGTCGGGTCATCCAGTTTTGTAATATAGGTACAATTCAGTATAAATTACATAGCACTTAATGATATAGTGTACACTGTACAGTAACGTATAATTAAATGTAATTACCCAGTGAATAAACCAGTCGCAGCAGTTATATGAAAAGCTGTAAACCACATAAATAAATCTCTACTTCTTGCTACTGCAGTTGCTCTTTGCCTCTCCGCCATCTGATTTTGCATCTGAATTTGTCTTTCGAGCTAATAAAAAACACAAACCATTATTAATAATTCCAAATAAAAATATAAACGATAGAATAAAAAAACTTACAGCGATTTCATTTAAGCTTTGTAGGAACTTCTCATTGTTTCTGTAGTGATCTTCTAAATTAATTGATATCAAGTTCCCCATTTTGGCTTATTGAATATAACAAGTTTAATTCTAAATTTAAAGTACCTATTGATTTGAAGTTCGAATGAAACACGATTTTTTGAAATATAAATAAATATTGAATGGGCACTGATAACTGTTATCTATAATCTGAGTTCTGAAATCTGACTATAGAGTATAGAAAATTCAATATTACTGAAATTGCGCCACAGAGTATAAAATAATACCAAAAAAATATGGTGTTTTTATTTTAAGAATCGAAGTAATTCAAATGCTATGCATTCAATGCTTTGCTTTTATCGCCTATACTAATATATAAAGCTGAAGAGTTTGTCTGTTTGTTTGAACGCGCTAATCTCAGGAACTACTGGTTCGAATTGAAAAAATATTTTTTTATTGAATAGACAATTTATCGAGGAAGGCTTTAGGCTACATAATCATCACGCTGAGACTAATAGGAGCAAAGAAATAATGGAAAACAATTTAACGGGGACGAAGTCGCGAGCAACAGCTAGTGTTATTATGAAAAAATAGATCATTTGAAAAAAATATATAGTTAAAGACTTAAATAGGACTAAGTTTACTCTACGCTCTTGAAGTTTATGTTTCTGTGTTATGAAAATCAACTTTAAGGTTTAATATGATTAATATTTCACAGTCTCTTTGGTAGTGGGGGTAAATGGTACAGATTAAATAAAACAAAGAAATAACTACTTATGTTTCTTTTGAAGGCAAGTCATTCAACACTGTATGTATTTACATACTTAACTATTGCATTATGGCTACGTTTGTACAGAATAATATCACAACGGGCAAAAATAATATCGTTTTAAAGCTATCATCGCGTACCTACATAATTTAAGATTTTATGATATTATATTACATAGATATGTTAGAAGCACAACATTTTGAAAACGCAAAAACATCCTAATTAAGACGTCTTACTTTTAGGTGATTCATGCGAAACTGACAATCTTTCTTTTTTTTCTAGTTGGTTTTATCATTTACCTTTTTCTATCGTTTTGACTTGTATGTTTGTATGTGTGCTGCCGCTGCTCTGTGGAACACTTTTTCGGTTCATTTCTAGGTCTATAACATATCTATTAACTATAATATCATAGTACATACATGATAATCGACAAATAGTTGAAACGTTTTACACAAAAATGTTGTACATTAAAGTATGATATTATTTGCCACGAATAATAATTAATTGCTACTTCACAAACATATTTAATATTTAATAATAATTATATTTTCTTATTCAAGTTATTTTTATTATTTCCTTTTTTTATAATATTTAGCTGCACACATTCCGTAATAACTGTAGAATATAAAACTGTCATAATATTTATTATACAAATACATATTTATTTTAAAACAGTTTTTTTTTTAATTAAACAAGTTAAAATATGCACGATATTACGATAAAGATTGTTAAAATGTTTATTAAAAAGAAATGGTTAAAATTCGGTACACTAAAATATACAGATTATTATTAATACTTATTGAAATCAATAATGTAGGTATATGAAATACTACGGAATGTATTTGATCCACTACTTTAATACAATATTTTGTGCGAAAAGCAAATTTAAGCTTCAAAAAACATTATCTAGATGCCTATTAAAAGTCTGTTAAAACCGTTCATTTATTTGAATTAAGACAATTTTAAGTGCCGTCACAATTAAAAATTGGTTAGAACTTTTTAAATTTCCAATACACAATCGACTACAATGATAAAAAGCATAATTTAAAGGTGGCCAGTTCTATAATTCTTTCAGTTCCTAAACTCATCAGAAATATCTATACCATGAATCGAAAGAAATTTATGAAGTTGTATTTAAAATAATACAACTATATTAAGCTAGGGTATTTCCTAGCGATGCCTATAAGAACATCTACAAGCGAAATAGGATAGAAGCTGACAATTCATTCACCTTATCTTCTAATAGAGTTAACAATTCCTTTGATTCTATGTATTATGATTGGTATGAAGCACATAGCACTCTTGTGTCTGATGCCAAGTTCAAACTTTAGTTCTAGTGTATTTTATATATACTTTACACAATATGTATAAAAAATATTACATAAAAGCTTTGCGTTAATTCATTCAGTAAAATTACACATTTTCTTCTTACTTTGATAACTTTTATAATCAAAATACTTTCAGTAAAGTGGAGGGTTTATTTTGATATGACCATTTCAAAATTTCTATACATTAAAAGGATATTTCTTTATTAGAAAAAAATTACAACGAAAAATTTTAAAGTAGCATATTGTACATTAGCTAGTGGCTTATTAAAGCTATTCTATGAATATTTAGAAATCTAAGTAAAATCATTATTATTATTTCACACCATATAAGAATACTATATGCTTCATTATGTGAATATAACCTCCTCCTCTTTCTCCTTAATTTTACTATAAATATTTAGAGTCGTAACAGGGATAATATGAATTTCTTTTGGAAGACAAAAATAAATTATTGAGGATAAAATTACTGGAGTCTTTTTTATGTGACTATAGATAACTTTTAAATAATAAAAATACTCATGGGAAACGACAGCACAATCGTCAACACAAATGTAATGTATTACTAAATATATGTTAATATAAAAATATTGTATAATGCATGTTCTTGAGTAGATAAAAGAAAAAAATGCTTATGACTAGAAAATGCGTAGCTGTCATGTTTAAAATGAAAAAAAATATATCACACATGAAAAAATTATTAGTTTTGATATTTTAATTAATGTGATTATTGCATTGTTATCACTAGCGCAACTAATTGTACTTAATATTAAATAGTGCTTTAATACGATTTAATAAGTTAGCTTCGTCTCGTGATCGCTCGCGATTTATAACGATAAAAAAACATAATTTCCAGTAGCTTCGGAGTCTAATTGAGATGCGAGCAATTTTTTTTTATATTACTTGAGAAATATCTTGTCATTATCAAAATTATTCCTCCATTATTATTATTGCTTACTATAAATTATTTCTAGAGTATGTAACGCTACAGTTTTTTTCGTATGGTAATAATTTGAACTGTATGCCAGTGTCATGTTTTAAAACTATATAATTGTGATCACATTATAGCGACTTATTCTAATTTCAAATGTCATATTGTACCGCCAAAACGTCAACACAGATTAACAATATTTATTTTCTAAAGGGCAGTATTCTAGCATTATCTATGGGAATTATTACTCTACACTAGTTACTAATAGTTAATAAATTATATCACATGCAACTCACGTTAGGCAAAGTCAGTTAAAAGTTAAAACTGACGTTATTCGGCATGTTTTAAACTAAATTAATTTCATTTATAATTTATAGTTAGCCCATTTATTATATCATTATGAGGTCTTAGTATAGTGAAATTGTAATAAGAGATTTTTTGAAGCATTATACTAAATTAGAAATGAATTTATGTATAATAAAATAATTATTAAACATCTCCAATTGGACTTAAAATGTGTTCAACATTGTTCCTTTATTACATATCACTAGTATTAACGTCTTAAGCGAATGCCATAATTTACTAATAATTACGTATCATTTTATAAGATAATACTTATAAAAAATTACTTCGAATATGTAAAACTATAAGCCAGAGAAATTTCTTGTGTTTTAACTAAAAGCTTCATCATTCATCTCTAGCATTATCTATGCAAAGTCGGGACGACCCGATTTTTAAATAAAACATTAAATGCCACGGGATTGCCTGAGACAGATAAATGTCTTCTTCTAAATGTAAATATCTTTTTTTTAAGAGAACTCATTTCATTTCTTTCTATGGCTGTTTCTCCTATTCATTGTCACGTAAACGAAATTTGAACTCACAAAATGTGAATTTTTTTATACAACGTCTAAAGGACAGAAACAAATCTGGCAACACTGATCAAGATTTGTTTAAATGTGACATTAGATATACTATGAGAAGTCAACGATCTTACACGTCAATTATATCAATCTCACTGAATCGTAGACATACTAGAAAATACGATTTACATTTTTAATCGTTTCCATAGTGATATATTACTAGTGTATACCTTAAAGAATGTCTTTATAGGCGTGTTTCAGGTGAATGTTGCGGGCGTGGGGTCCGAGCTACACCTGCTAGCTTCTCGCAGACCGCTTCTAGCTGAGCGTCTAGCATTAGAGACGCTATTTGATCATCTGTTAGCATTTCCACACTGTAAAAAATAATAAAAAATGCTTGAAATAGTTTTTTTCATGCAAATTTATAATAATAATACAAATTGCTTGTTATGTTATTTCTTCTTGTGTGTACAATAAAGAGTTATTATTATTATTATTGGCAGTGAGTAATAATAGTTGTGTCAAATTAATGAATACTACATACATGTCTGAAGATTTTGAAAATTAATTTACTCAGTTACAAAAACTAAGCGCCATATGATGTATGAATATTATAATAGAAGAAATATATGGAAAAAAAATTTCTAAACAAGAAAAACCGCAGCTCACAGCTATGTAACATTTCTTCGTAAATACCTCTTACCTACTACATAGTAATTAAAGTAAAATATTTAAAATGTTGTATTTTAAATAGGTATTTTTCTACCTGGCAAGACTGTCAGTATCAGAGTATATCTCGTCGGAAGCGGACGAGGCTCCGGACGGCGCGGGCGAGCGGCGCGAGCGGGGCGAGGCCCTGCGCGGCGTGCGCGGCGCGGAGCCCGAGCCGCGGCGCTCGCCGAACAGGGATAGGCCTGGAAATATATAGGGCTAGTATTAATATCTTATTAATACAATATATAATACTAGCTGTTGCCCGCGACTCCGTCCGCGTTTACTTTCATAAAAAAATTATTCCCCTGGAACCTGGATAAAAAGTATCCTATGTCCTTCTCCAGGTTCTAAACTACATCCCCACAAATTTTCAGCCAAATCAGTTGAGCCGTTATCGAGTTATAAGTGAAGTAACTAACACGACTTTCTTTTATATATATAGATAAATGACGTGTCACGTTGTTTGTCCGCGATTTTAAATTAAATTTGCACAACGTGTGCAGTTTGATCCAACTTAAAAGAGCATAGCTTATTAATAATTATAATCATATTTGTGAGCGAAGCCGGGGCGGGTCGCTAGTATATTATAGATGCAAAATTGACTGCCGGGCTCTGATACGCTTTCACGCCTAAACCAAAGAATCGAAAAGAAAGATAAGTTGTATTAGAACTCCAAAATTAGATTGGTTATATAAGAGAAAAAAATGTTCATATAAGAAAAAAATGCTAATCAAACCAGTCAGGATACCTGGTAAAAAAATTCTACTTAGCACTATGCTTTTTGAGCATTTTTCTCGTATTGCCACTATAGTTTATAAGTAACACTTTTGTAGAATTAATATTCTCACTCACCCTGGAACATCTCCTTGACCTTCTCCCCAGTATCATGTAGTATAGTGTCCAGGCTCTGTCTACGACCCTTCTCCAGCTCAGCCCGGAGACAAGCAGTTCTATCGTTGACCCGTATGATGCGTCTGGGCGATGCGGCTGATACCTTGGACTCCATTGGACTTGGGGGAGACTTGTCTGGACTTGAGCGCGGTCGAAGAGAGCATTTCTCGAAACTTATCTGGAAATATTACCAACCTTGATTTTTACACAACTATTTTTTCTTAAAATATAATAAAAAATTACTAGTTCTACTTAATTATGTTTTAAACTTAAACGTACTATTAAGAACTTTAATATATTAATAGACTATTTTTTATACTTGAGAACGATCTATATATACGCAAGTACGCACGCACGCTTATACGCATACGCACACACACACAAATTTTAAAGTTCTTAACTATTATAATGTAAAAGTAGAAGCCTTACAAGTTTATTGACATAGCACACATACTAAGATAAGACTTGATTCACCAAAAACAAAGAAAGCCTACTTTTTTAAGGCAATTATAAAGATACCATTACATGAATTATATACCTCTTCAGGGCTAGAATAATCCAGGTCGATTTCTGTCCAAGTATCCGGGTCAGGTCTGTCGACTTTCCTCAGCCATTCTCGAACGTTCTCGTCGTTGTTCTGCGAGCACAATTCCTCTAGATTCTCGCTGGCGTTGGACTCGCTTGCTGTGTCTGTTATCGTTGATTGGTCTATGTCTGAATTAATATTACTAATTAGTTACAATCATTCTAAAAATATTTTCAGTATCCGTTTTTCATTCTACATACTTCAGTAAAACCACAGCCCACCGGAGCTCGTTTATTAAAAACTTTAATGTTCATATTAGGTATGTTTATTATAAGTTTGATGAACAATAAATCTAAAAGACAGTTTAAATTATTTTCACTGGTTTTCAATTCAACCAGGCATTTCCCAATTTCCCTTCAAAAGTCAGTAAAATAATAAATACAAGAACAGAGTTAAACCTTTAAGAGAATCTTTAAATATTTAACAGTATGAAACACTGACTACTAACTACTAGAGATGCGCCGAGTAACACTTTTTGAACCGAGTACTCGGCCGAGTAACTCGGTTCAATCAAATTCCCATTTCGCGTGTAAACAAGTACAAACAGGCCTAGTTTTCCAATTATGTATAGCACTAGAGCGCATTATGCGACATAATGCTAAATGTTTCAACTACTGTCGGCTCACGTTAATACACCCCTCACCCCGGTCCCCGCCCAAACCTTCCAACTACCAGTCGCTTGATTGTTTGCAAACAGACACGTCATGTAACACGTTGCACGTCATACTAGATAAATAATTTAAAAAGTTTGTTAGCACTCTTGTTTTAATTATATCTACCTAAATATATTTCTTTTCTTAAACAAAATATACTCGTTATCAAATAACAAAGATTAACCGAGTTATTCGGCCAAGTACGAGTATTAAAAACCCCGCCGAGTACGCAGAGTACCGAGTATCAACCGAGTACTCGGCCCATCTCTACTAACTACTAACCATTTCTCGTAGACTGTCTCCTAGACCTATGTCTGTGTATTTCATCGGATATTCTCTCAAGATTCCTCAACGCTGACGAATATTTCTGCTTGGCGTCCGTGACTTGTTCTTCTAGCGTTTGAATGCGGGCCTTCTGAGCCTCCAACGCCGCATTGATGCGGGCTTTCTCCTCGAAATAGGGCCTGTACAAAATATCCGGCTCGAAGGACCATGCGATATTGTTTCACACGATAGCTTAAATCACTTTACATGATCTTAAAAACATCTTTTTTATATCCTTATTTGTATAAGTAATCTTTTAAATAAATATAATTGTTATTACATTCAATATTCCCACAATCTTAAGATTTTTTAGTTTTTACAACACCACAGTCCTTATTTTAGTTCTATAAATAGCAAACCTTCCTTTCCAATTGAATCTGTGACTTCAAGATATGTACATAGTATCAACAACAAAAAGTTTAAGTATAAAATACAAAATGGCTTAAACTTCAAAACAGGGAAAACATCCAAATTGTTAAAACAAATACATGCATTTAGTAATACAATAGATTTTAGACATGCATAAGCAAAAAAACATAGATTAATGAAAAAATAATGTACCAAACATGAGTACGTTCTTGCGGGCGGCTGCGTGCGGCCTGTGGAAGAGACATTACTCTGTGCAAACTAATAAAGCAAATATTTGTACTAAGAAAATACATTTTAGTACTACGCTGTAACTACAAAATAACAGCTCTACATATTTATACAAAACTATAAAGAGAAAAAAATTTTGTTTGTTTCAAAGCAATTCAATATGGGTTCCGAAATTTTTTGAGGATTTGAAGAATTATTTCACCGGTGTGTAACTACACTATACCCGGATGATACAGGATTTTATGTGGGTAAAAGACAGGACACAATTACTATACAGACTGGGTAAAATAACAGATTCAGTATTAAAAAATCAAGGTTATAAATATTTCCATTTATTTATTTATTTCAAAGTATTTAGGTTACATTAAGAATATGCAAAAAATGCAAAAATACAAATTTTCACAATCATGTTATTCGGAGCTCAATAATTAGGATCATTTTCTAGTTCATTTGGCGAAGCAATTATCTATCACATATGATAATACCATCATGTATATAATTTCTAGTGCAGGAAAATAAGAGCTTAAGCGAAGAAGGAACTTTAGTTTCTACTCAGCAAATTGTGTTTATAACTATCATCAAGCACTACTTATTATGGCATACTAAAAGAAATTCCAATTAAAAGTTCAAATTTATTTACATATTTTTTCAGTATAATTACCAGCTATGAAAAAAAACAGAAATTTTATGTCAAAGCAGGCAACACCCATAGACTCCAAATGTCTATAGAAGTCTGTATATGTCATTCAGGGTTTGTGAGTGTGTTACCAGCATTTAAAAGAGCAAGGAAGAGTGTATAAGTATTGTGTGTACCTGGATTTAGTGATATGTCTTTTAAGACTGTTCTGTAATTGTTGAACGAGCGCGGCGGCCGCGCGGTGCGATGCGGCTTTAGTGCGCTGCGTCACCGCGGCCGAGGTACGCTCTGCTTCTGCCTTTATTAATAGTTATAACACTTCAGATAATACTCCAAGAAGTATTACACTTCGTGAAGTAGAAAACTTCAGGAAGCAAATTTTAACCATAGAACATTTTAACAAGCAATTTTCAAAGGTTGTTCTAAGATTTAAAATTTTTTAAATATTTTCTGTAGCCTCATTTGTCATAGTTTTTAAATTATCAACATGCTGGATTAAGAAAGTTCTTAATTATTTATTAGTATAAGCCCATGGTGACCTCTGCAAATTGTAAAATTCACCATACATAGTTTGTTAGACTATTTCTTGCCTCCTGACTCTCTCATCTCTCTTTCATATAACCAAATCAATATTCAGCTTGTTAGAAAGTATGAAATTCATATTTTTGAAATTGTAATTTTGGTAAAATAAATAAATAATGATTTATATTAATGTCAAATCCATATTAGAAAAGTATAAAATAAATCTCTCTTGCAAAAGTTTACTTAAAGAATTCTCTTATATTACCTGATTAACCCTATGCGTGGCATGATTAAGCATTTCCTGCCATGCTGGGTCGAGGGTGAGGCCTCCGGAGCCATCTGCCAATCGGGCCAAGCCCTGCTCAGCAAGATACACCATCTCTCTAGCTGCGGCATGGGCACTGTTTGCTTTGTCATATGCAATATTAGCTGTGTGCAGCTCTTGTGATGTCTGTGAAAATGTTATATGCATGCTTTAATTATAGTATGCTAAAATTCCTATGTTAGAATAAGATAATATACTAAAGTATAGACACTCATATTGATATGAATGTTATAAGTTTTTATAAGAATTTGAAATAAACTTATCTGAAATCTTAAACAGAACCTAATAACTTAAAAAAAAACTAACTTAATAATATGTTTACTTGGAAACTAAAGTTCTTATTAGAACCCATTCTGAACTAAACACTAATTGATTTTAACAAATTTAAAAGCATTAAAATTATTTTTAATACCATAATTATGTAGAAACATATTTTTATAGATAGTTGTTTAACACACCAAAAATAAGCTACTCACAATATTAGCCCTGAATCTTGCTTCATAATAAGGCCTGGCTTTGTGAACACTAGTGCCTAGTTTCTTAGTAAGTTGTTGTATTCTCAAGTGGCCTTCAGCCAAGAGTCTTCGAAACGCAAGTCTAGCCTCATCAAGTTCCACTTCTAGGCGATTTATTTCATCTGTAGCTGTGTTCAACCTTTCCAATTCAATCTGTTAAAAAAATATGTTCCTTATATTATATACTAATGTAAACTACTATATATATACTAGTTATATAGTACTTTCCTTATAGTTTATTCAAATAAATTGTATAGCGGAATTTATGAATTAAAATTCAGAGCGCAAATTAATATTTTCTTGAATATTAAACGTTTATGAAGCACCTTTTACCGCTATTTGACGAAAATATACTATATTGTATTTTGGTCTAGTAGCGGTAATAATAGAGCGTGGGAAAGCTTAATTTTTATTGTTAAGTTAAACTTATATATTATTGATTATTTTACCTGTACTCGAGGGTCTAAAGTCTCAGAACACTCAGCTCCGCTATCGTTCATTTTTCTTTCAGATCAAACACATTTTAAAGAATCTAATATTTATTAAAATCTCCTATTAGCTTATTATTTCATTTGTTCAACAGTACAGTAATTGCCCATCGCTTAAATGCGAATATTGGCTCAGTGGATCGTAGAACACACAAAACATGACATAATGACAAATGACATTTGAAGAATGACATAATAGTAGGCACAGATGAATTATACCCTACGTATAATACGCTCTAGTGCTATAATTGGTAAACTAGGAATATTTGTAAATGCTTGGTTTATTTGTTGGACTTTCGGCTTTGAAGGTGCAAAAACGTTTATTCGTCACATATTTTTATACATTATAATATTACATATGGTGGAAAACATAATCTATATTAAGCTACATAGTTAAAAATATAAACAAAGCGATTCAACAATAATTCTTGAATATGCTTTAAATTTAAGCAATCTGTGTAACATGTGCCAAATATAGACTGTCAATTCACGTCCAGTAATTGTCAATGGCCAATGCCAATTGTCAAATTCATTCAGTAAACTTCGATGTGAATGTATCTTGATTCCTGTTTGCAATCTAATAAATTCGAAAAGAACTAACATCGCGTTAAAATGGTAATAAAAGTTTATTTTAATTGTTTTAGTCCGAAATAGTAGTCAATATGCTTAATGATTACAGGCGACAGAAGTTGAAGAAACCATTAAGAGAATTCAAGCTCATAAGGGAGTAATGGGTGTCGTCATCGTAAATCACGAAGGTTTGATCAATATTTGTTTAATGCCATAGCTACCTTTTTAATTTGTATATCTAATTTATATTAAATCTAATTCTAGAGTTATATAATAAATTCGAATAGCTAACTAGCATTTTTTTAACTATTTATTTTAGGAATCCCAATTAAAAGTTCTCTAGATAATGCTACTTCCGTATTATATGCTGGTTTAATTGGACAACTCACTGAAAAAGCGAAAAATGTTGTGCGAGAAATGGTAAATAACATTGGTTTTCTATATCCTCATCAATTCCACTATTTAATTTAAAGAAGTTAAAACAATAATTTGAATGTATTATTGTGAATTTATATTTATGTATGTGTACATATAATTAAAATTCGAAAATGGTTACAAAGAGAAAATTATGAGAAACTCTTACTTATGCATCTTTGAATACACTTTCAATTTTTACTATTGCAATATGTATAAACAACCAAAGAAAAAAAATTAACTTTTCAGATTGTTAGTCTTTTTCTTGTTGTAACTTTATTACTACTGTATTATAATATGCATATGAAAATTTTGCTCTTTTTTTAGGATTCTACAAATGAGTTGACATTCCTAAGAGTAAGAAGCCGAAGACATGAGATACTTATTGCACCTGATCGAGAATTCATTCTCATTGTAATACAGAATACATCTGACTAGTCCATACTCACTTCATGTAGGGTTTAAGTAAAAATATTTCACTTCTCATTGACATAATTCCATCATATTCAGTTACTTTTAATTTAAGCAACTTAAAAATATTCTTTCATGAAGTATAGTGCAATTGTGTGAACAAAAATTATAAAACATTAATATTAATAGACAATAGACACATATTTTTTTAAATATTGGCTTGTTTTCAAAATTGGAGTCTATAGTCTTATAATTTATGTTTAAGCTTAATTTTATTATATAAGCGAGTATTTATTAATATACTTTTTAATAGTAACATTGAGTTTTATTTAAAACCAGTCAGTGCAACACGATTTCTTAGCTTAAAAACCATCCTTGTAAATCCAGGATTATTCTAAAAAAAGTATAATTTAAATCGGTTCAGCTATTATCATTATGTGCTTACCAACACATTTTGCGATTCATATTTATATTATGGACATAGTATAGAAGTAATGCTGGATACTGTAGGAGGCAGTGCAACTATTGCCATAATCTATATGCCTATCTGAGGTACATTATCTACAAAGGAAATTGCTATTTTAACCTTCTAGTCTGATCTGAACCTCAGTTAAAATCACTCAGGTATAGAAGCACCAGCACTTCTATTATATATAAGCCATTCTTTTCATCTAATTCTTCTGTAATTAATGATTATGAAGACTAATTTCTAGTTGTTCAATGTAAATAGGGTAAATAAAAAAAACAGTTTTGGTAATTTTTTTATTTTATTAAAAACACATACCTTACCTGACCTGCAAAGGAATATGGATGACAGTCCCTATTTAATGTATTATTAATCGTAATTTTATTATTGAGGTTAGTTTTGCTTTCTCCAAGATATCTTTAAAAAAATTTAGTAAGTTATATTCAAGCTTTTGGTTTGCTATTAAAAATGCAATTTTAAAAGTAATTATAATACAATTTCAAACACTGCATATTATGAGTTTTTTCTATATCTAGTTTATTGTGGTAATATTTTTCCAACAAAAAGAAAAAAATATTGTGCAATAGATAAAAGTATGTAGTTATAGTTTAATGTAAAAATGTTTGTATAGATAATAAATTCATAGGTTGCTTTTAAATGCTTCTTTTAGTAGAGTAAAAAATTGTAGTTGTTTAGAAATTCAATGTTATTTTAAAACATCACTCCAGACTGACAAAAGAGCTTTAAGTTAGGGGATTCATAATATAATTAGGTACCAAATTAATATTAAAAATCCATATATTTTTATTTTTTTAAGATTTTATTAAGTGTCACACAGGAATCACGAAATTACATCTAAGTCAATTCAACATGTTTCAAATACGAGTATATATTTAAAATCAATCATTTTTCATGATTTACATTATGTTTTGTTTGTTTTTATATTAAAACATGTTGAAGATATAGTAGTTATTTTTAATTCTATCTATATTTTAAGGATTACAGTTTAAAAAGATATTTTTGTTCATAAGTGAACGATTAAAATTTATAATCTACGTAATTTTATGTTACAACTGCATAATGCATAAATTTAAAAGTCAGGAGGAAATT
>JADANM010000147.1:4416202-4440815 GCA_026213755.1 Eurema hecabe | reverse complement strand
AATAATAAGATTAATAGCAAATTAGAGTGTAAGTATAAGTTTTTATTGCGATGTTAAAGGATTAAAAAAAAACTACTATGTAATATTTCTATAGGATACTAGCAGCCCCTCCCGGCTTCGTACTAGTAGACATAGTACTAAATATAACCTACGTGACTCAGTGATAATGTAGCTTTCTAATGAAAAAAGAATTATTACAATCGGTCCATTACTTTTTGTGTTTATTTGTTACATAAAAAATACAAATATTTCCTCTTTATGACATTAGTCTAGACTAAGCGTTTAAAGCGTTACATTAATAATTATAATTCTGTCATAATCCAGAATCTTATTTACCTGCATACTAAATTTAAGTTCTTCAAAAATTATTAAACATCGATTCATTCAACTTTCGGATTAAGCATACTGATTACAGACGTATGCATAGAAATCTAAAGAACATTACCTATTGCTAAGATTTCTAAAGAGTAAGGACGTTTGTCATAAGGGGATACTAAAGCTTCACAGCGATGATCAATTCGTTTTGTTTAATTGAAAACAAGACGAAAACTTTTACGTCATAGTTAAAATCCATAACAATCTGATTTATAATGTGATTTATGACCTTTCTAACCGTATTTTAAGCTATCTCATGTGTTTTGTTTGTTATTCCATTATCGATTGATAAAATATACCTAAATTGTTTACATAACGAATAGTTTCTCAAAGAATCGTTATTTTATAGTTCAGCGGCCAGTTAGTTTTTAAATAGAAACAGATTTTATGATTAAGTCGAAAATATCATGACCCTATAACACTTAATACTTATTGATGTTCGACATTGGGTATGGGCTGGCGTTACTCTTACCATCAGGAGTGCGTCCAGCTCGTCTCCCCTCTTCATGTTATAAAAAAAAAAAAAAAAACATTCTGTGAGCATGAATGATTTATGTCAATTATTTAGTAGTTCTTCTTGCTAAAACAACTTATTTTTTTATTTTTTTTATTTGATTTGGCTTAAGCTTTTGGCATGCTAGTAAACTAAAAATTAATACAATTAAGAAAAGGCGGGTAACTCTATGTATAGCTGGCAACTTTTAATATTTAACTAATTTTATAATTTTCGAATAAAAAATTAAAGCTAGCAACATGTAATTACCTAGACAGTATAAATATAAACAACTTACTCGCTTACCTTTAAAACACAACGAGGAAAACATTTTGTTTATAAAAGGCTTATGTACCAAACCTTTATCAAACCAGATATTCCAAGGAAGTTTAATAGCTCACTAATTAATTACATATCACATTATATGTCAGGTCGTCTCAAAATTTTACTATTTAAGAACACACGATAAGATCACTTAACATAACATCTGTAAAATAACATAAGACAAATGTTTTTCTTACATAGTACTGAACGAACCTTTTGCAACAATGGTTATCGCGTGACTAATACAAAACAAATAAATCTCTATGTGTTTAGTTCATGACGAAGGTCACCTGTAATAAATCTAGCGGAACTGTTATTTTACGCCGTGCATACAGATAGATAAAAATTAACAGCAGTTTAATCTCTATGTTATAAAATTATAATCGTCTTCTCTAATTCAATATTACTCGTAATTCGTATACAGTTTAGTATAATATATGTACTATGTAGTATGGTATAATAATCGTCACGAATGTTTAGCGATTGACGAGAATAGCTGCGCATCGGTAGAATCGGGCTCGTAATTGACGTATTAGTGCGAGAAAGACAACACGACTGGGACAACCAATCAACGCTCGCGCACACGACGATCACGAGCCCGGCGCGCCGCACCGCTACCTCGATACCTTATTTTTGACTTCTGCGCAGGTTTCGTTCAGCGCTAAAGGTAATTGACGGTTACTTTACATGGTATATGTAGTATTGAAATACATTGGAGTAATAAAAATGCTGGTTCCTATTGCGAAGAGCGAGTTTCCTACTTTCCTATCCTTATAGCTTAAGCACATTATTTGCAAATTTTTATTAAGATATTTTCGTTCATAGACAGTAAACATTTGTTATGCCCGGCAAAAATCATAAAACTGTGTAGTGGGTGGACTGGCCCAGCTTATGTAATTAAATGGGGCTCGAAATAGAAATTTCAATAATATTTTTATTGGTCTGGATCGATTCGAACGGTGCGGAATTTATGATCTGGGACTATAATATAGTATTATAGTGTGAATAAATTGTTTATAATGCTTTATAGACTTATGCTTCAGAAAATCAAATTTTAAATTGTCGTTAAATTTACTTTAATTGTTAAAGAATTCGGTTAAATTACATGAGGGTATTATTTAGATTTGTAATGGTAATAAAACAGATTACATTTTATATTTCATTTATTGTAAATGATCTTTGAATTGTATTCTATACTGTCAATGCTTCAAGTTTGCTTTCTAATCGAATTAAGAATAACTTAATACTTTCTATTTCTATAGAAACTTGTTGAACTTTATCGTTTAACTCCATAACAGGACGTTTAGATTCTTCAGTGTACTCTACAACTTGTCCTTTGACAGTTTCCAGCCCTTCGTCTAAGCTATCCAATCGTTTTAATACTTCCTCAATCTTTATATTTGGCAACGACTCCTTCCATCTCTCTGACTTAGCTGCAGTCATTTGTTCATTTTGTTTCTTATCCAATTTAGTTATTGCCTCATGCATCTCATTTATTTTATTTTTAAAGTCCACTAAATGTATTTCGTCTTCTTTTATTTTATTTTGGTTTTGTGCAATCGTTAGTATCGCGTCCCGAAGGTGAGACGGCAGCGTTTTATAAAATTTCCACCTCGGCTTTCCGGGTCGTATTTTAAAAACATTCAATACCCGTCTTTTCATTTTTATCTTCTCATTGACACGCTTTGGTAAAATAATTGTAAAAACTTTATTGTAAACCAAATTGTCTAGCGTTGAAAGGAAGTCCACTTGTTTTGCTAGTCTATTTATGTTTCCTAATATTTCTAAATCATTTATATCACTTACAGCCACACCTACCATTAGATTCATAAGAACTATAGCTGCTAAAATAAGAAATACTAAGAAAATTACACGGACAATAAGGAAAGATGTCGTCAGTGATATTGCATGTTCTTCATCAAACAGAGCTTCGTAATCAAATTCGGACGTCATCATCACAACTGTTTTGACGAAAGCCGCCCATGGGCTTTCAAAAGGCATCTCTGAACGGAACTGTATCATAAAGCTTAACGAAAAACCAATCACTAAGAATGAAAAAGTGAGAAGAATCTGAAACAAAGAATTTTATTTTTTCAGATTAGAAAAAAATCATTGGCTTAAGATGATTATTTCAAAATTACCCTATTTTCTTCTCGGAAAATAGTTTATATCATTTCTTTTTTTAATATAAAAATGTAAAAGTACAAGAGAGTACTCACTTTCACAACATTCGATGCAACTTTACCAAACATGAGGACATAGTAACCCCAATTTGGAAACCGTGATAATAAAAACATGAGTTGAATCCACGATAGAAGTAAAGCTAACGTAGCGACGTGTCTCGGCCAGTCTGCGTCCCCCGCTATAACAATTGCTGGAGGAAGAATTATTCCAAGACATATGGAACCAATCTTATTAAGAGTCTCCATTTGAAAGAAGTATCTAGTACTCTTTGGATTCATGTACAACAATTCCTGGAAAATAAGAGTGCGGTTATATTCAAATTCATATAGTTATTTCATGAGAAATACAGTTTTACATACCTGTAGTAATATAATGCAAACTGATGTAAACACAAAGTTAGCCCAAACTTTCTGATGTAAAAATATAGGTGGCGTGGCGTTCGTATCCTTGTAGAAAAAAACCGATATACAAAAGATTGTAAGTGACGAAACAAATAATGCATATACAGCTATGATGACGTAGAAAAATGGTAATAAAGCCTTCCATTTTAAGAATAAAAAGCTTTCAACAAGAGGATGAACTAATAACTTTCTTTGGCCGTATCTATTTCCTGTTTTCAGTAAGGCTTCGATAACTTTCATTTGTTTCATTTCACAAATTGTGGGCATCAGAATTCTATAGTCTACGCTGATTTCACAATTGGAATCCTGAATATTTTGAGAATTTGAGTAAATGTAAGAGTCTAAAACTTGTTCTAAAAATTCAGTCGGCTTCGATATATTGTCAAGCATCATATTAATAGCTGTTTTTCGAAACTTTTTTGGTCCATCTGTATATCCCGCCAAATTCGCTCCTTCTCTAAGAAGGATAAGAATAACGTCTCTACTTCCATGATGGCTTGCAGTGTGTAGTGGATACCACCCATTGCCATTTACTTCGAATATAGTTGTCTTGTCGTATTTTACTATAAATGATGCTACATCTACATTATTCCTTGCAGCTGCTAAATGGAGGGGAGTCGATGAAGCATGCGGACTACTGGTGGTTCTTAATCGAATATCGGCACATTTTGATAGTAGTAATTCCACACAAAGTACACTATTATTGATAACAGCAAAATGAATTGGACCAAAGCCTCTTCTGTCACCAGCAGTTAGTGAATTTATTAAATCCAATGCTTCGCCATTCCCGTGATCTAACAATACTCTTAAAATGTCTACGTGATCATATTCTGCTGCGGCGTGTAATACATTAATATCACCCGGTAATTTTATATTGATTGAAGCTCCTTCATCAAGTAATGCTTGAACACACTCAGTGTGACCGTTTATAATGGCCTTATACAGTGGTGTTTCTCCATCATCGTTTTGGCAATCTAAAATCTTTCTTTGTTTTGCAATACTCAAAATTTCCATTAGGACATCTAAATTGCCTAAATTTGCTGCTGAGTGGATCGGAGTTTCCCCATCATTAGCCTGCAATGATGAGAAGATATTATAAAAACGAAAGTAATATTAACACTAAGGAATAACCTGCCAATCCCCATAGCATCCGATGAAATGCTTTTTAGCTTATCTATTGAATGCATATTATCACATAATACATATATTATAGCAATCACTTACTCTCAAAGTAACATCCGCTCCGGCTTCTAGAGCTACACAAACGCCAGGCACCCAAGCGTCTTCTACGGCATATTGCAGAACTGTATGACCTTCTTTATCCTTAACATCTACTGTAGCAGTCAAAGGATCTGCATCTGAATAGGCGTAGTTTGCTAGAATCTGGAATGAAATGAATTAGTGTAACCAAGTATTTATTGGTATTAAATACTTTAAAAGTTTATACTTTATTAGTATTTTTTATTACCTGTAATGGTTCTTCTAGTCTTCTTTTAACGCAAAGATGTAATGGTGTTAGACCGTCTTTATTTAAACAGTTAACAGATGCACCAAATTCTATCAAATGCTTTAAACTGTCTATGCATTCTAGTTCCACTGCAACATGTAAAGGTGTATCGATGTTCTTAAGACCATTTGCTTTCATTGTAAAATGTATTCCACCAGCGTGGATCAGCATTTTGATAATTTCTGTAAAACTACAAAAACACGTGGCCAATTTATTTCGGGTCCTATCTTGGGTTCAGATCAATTTAGAGATAAGTAAAATAATCTCATACATGCTTTGGGTTGATCACCTCTCATATATATGTTTCTAAAAATTGTATGTATAAAGAGTTTTTTTAGAAAGTTGCAGCTAAGGTTAGCCTTAAAAATACTTCTATCCTCTGTTTTATACATATTAAATCTGTGCTACCTAGAAGTAAACACAAATAGTGTAATTTATATCCCATGTAACTTACTGTTCAATATTAATATTCTCGTTAAGATAGAAGGCCGAGCCGACAACATCAAAGGGCGTTCTTCCCATTTCGTCTCGAATGTTCGGGTTGGCTCCAGCGGCTAGCAGCAAACGAGTGCAATGACGACGGGCGCATGCTGCAGCCACGTGGAGTGGTGTCCATCCTGGCTGGAATAGGGGTATCTGAAAGAAGACATTAGTTTCTTATTATTTAAAGTAAATAAAAAACATTTTTTGTTAGACATTTCCGCGTTATTTCGGTGAAAACTTTATTTATAACTGGCGCTATTTCATCGCCGTTAAGGTTATAATTATAAAAAAACATAAACAATGATTTTACTTATTATGGCGGCACTTGAACATTGCAACATTAGTATATTTTTACACCTCCTATCTGCCAATAAAAATCCCAACAACATCGGTTAAGCCATAATATCAGAAGCTTGGCTTATGTACCGTTCCCTATTTATATATATTTAGTAAAAATCGGTTATATTACAAACTGACCTTCCAATTTTAATTTATTTACTACAGATAGATAATATTTACTATAAATAATATGTTAACGTACCGAGCCCTTTATATTAATACAGTTATGGTCGATGTTGTCCTTCCAGTTCTTGGGTAGCTGTTCGTGTATTTCGCCTAGGTCGCATCTAACATTCGCCATTTCCCGAGTCATTTGGCACATTTTCTTCACGTCCTCTTCAGCTCCAGATGACATATCATCGCTCTCGACTCGTATTTGCATATCTAATTGGAAAATATTCAGAATCATTAAACATCTCAAATATAAAAAACGAAATTGCAGTTTCAATGATTGTAGTTGTAGGAATCTTCAATCATCCAATGTAATTATTTTGGGAAGTTAGTACTAAAGAGGAATTTACAGATCCATACGCACTCAGCTTCATTCTTAAATGATGTCAATCTTTGTATCCTTACAGCTTTAGTTTCAGGTGATGAACTAAAGCATTTAAACCAAAAATACGTGGAAGCTGTGACGATAATGTCTGGATTTTATGACGACCTAAATAATAAGTCTAATTTTTTCATTAACATTTGTATGCGATAATACAAAATATATAATTATACGATTTATTAAGTTTTTCTGAAGCAATCTAACCTAGTTTTCCATTTAAAGCATTATTCCACTTTATGCGGAATAATGCTTAACGTTGAATGTTTTAACTACATATTTCGTCATTCTTATATCGAGAACTCTCAAAAGTACTAAGTAGTGCTCTCGCTGGATGCGTGTAGTTACATGTGCAGTATCAGAAAATTACAAATGTTTTTCTTTAACTTGAGTTTGATGGAAAAGTCGCACTATGCTCTGTAATTGAAAATCTAGGAAAGCATGTAGATATTCAAAAGTGTAAGCTTAATATAATCTATTTACCTAAGTTAAAAATACTGGCTGAACATACTTCTTATTATTGAAAGAAGTTTTATTTATCAAACGTGATAGATTCCAAGCATTTTTGTATGCAAATTTTTGAGCTCAATTGCTTTATTGTGCTTTCAGGGTTTTTTTAGTATCGAATCATGGAGATAGCGCAGAATTTTATGGTAAGTAGGTACTCAAAAATGGTAATTCTGTAGACGATTAAAAGTACCGTAAACTTTTATGTGCAATTTTAAAATCTCAATTCATCAACCGGGGTAGTAAAGGTATGATGTCTTGGGAGAATAGAATATAAATGTACAAGTTAAGAGGCAGCCATTTATAAATAATTTAATAAACAATGTAATTTTATGATAAAGTGTCTTGGGCTTATTTTTATACTCCTTTATAATGAGTTTAGTAACTGTAATATAAAGAGGTTTAATTTCTATATAACTGTAATAACGGAAATTAGAATGTAATAATTTGATAGGTTTATACGAACTCACTAGTATTCTTAGTCTTCATCTAAATATATAAATGGAGAAACTGACTGACTGAGTGACATACCAACGCACAGCCAAAACGGCTAAACGTAGGCACTTGAAATTTGGAAGTATCGTAGAGGTGCACTAAGAAGAGAATACCCGACATTCCCACGGGAACGAGAATAAGCGGGAAAATACTTTTGTATGAAAAAATCTAAACTGAGGATAAGTAGAAAGGGTACAGCGTGAACGAAGTTGCGGCGGGTCATCTAGTATAGTATAGTCTTAATCAACGAGAACTAGAAAGTGGTAAATGATTGTTTTGTAATACAATGACGATTTGAGTGAATAAGTAGCCTAGCAGAATTAAGATTTATTCTAATGAGAATTAAAATTCCTTTCTATAATATATTTAAACCAGGGTGAACTAGCCACCGAGACAATGATGAGGATCAATGAAAACGGCAATGTAGTTGGCACTATCATCGTGAACTGCGAGGGGTTTCCAGAGACCACAACACTGGACAGTTTGACAGCAGCCACCTACTCCACTCACATGAGGAACCTGTCGCACCACGCGTCTAATATGTTAAAGGAAATTGTACGTAGTTCGTACCAGTTCATTGTATCCCACGGACCCCCTTGATAGGTTGTATTTGGTTGGTTGTGGATGCGATAATGTAGCACTTAATAGTTAAAATAAATAGTTCATTTAACTCAACGTTGAGGTCGTACTTGATAGGCCATTTTTGGTTGGTTGTGGATGCGGAAATGTGGTACTTAATAGTTATTATAAACAAAACGATGATCAGAACGGAGAACGGCAAAATCGTCTCGCACTGCGACGATATGATGAAGAGAATTATATATACAAAACAGCCAGTTACGTACTGGCTGTTTTGTGATATTTAAAATTATGATTCTTTGAGTTTATCAAGCGTGGGAGAGATTTAGTCTTAAAAGAGAGAGAGAATCTATAACCAGTAACACTGCCTATACTTGTATGTATGGTAAGGTCGGAAATAGGCGCATTAGTAGCATTAGGGCACAGTCCTGTAAGTTGGTTGAATACTCAGATATAAGTATGAGTTGCCGAAATAGAAAAGGCAATAATAATTGTTATAATAAATCAAGTGTGTTGTTCGTAATAAATGTTTTCTTAGAGACCTACTTTTGGCCAGTCTACTAACTGATCTCCTGAAGAAAGGTAGAGTCCATAAATATAATAAATTGTAAAAAGCAAACAAGACCATATAATATTATAAAACCTATGTGGTATAATACTCGTAGCTAAACCAAATTTAATCTATACTGTCTATACATAAAATAAAAACGTAACGAGTCGCTGTCTGTACATGGAAGATATATGAGAAAAAATATTATATGAGACCTTTATTAACGCAATAGAACCCAAAACAATGATTTTTGAAATTTTTGTCTGTTTGTTTGTGCACGCTAATCTCAGAAACGGCTTATCCTATCTAGATTTTCAATGATATATTATGGAAAGCTTCACTTAACATTTAGTGTTTAATTCATATTAATCGGTTAATAAGTAAAAAAGATATGGCAATTTAAAGAATCACGTTTATCTTGTAAGTTAGTAATAGCATATAATAGACTTTGTAAACTTCTTGATAAACTAATGCTCACATTTTTAATGTGATTATAATAATGCAATTTGTAAAAAGATAACTCATAAGCCAAATAAAATATTAGCAATCTGGTATTTATATAATGAGATAAAAATTGTGAGTACATGGTAAGTTAAAAAATTCTAGCGTGAATTACTCGTTAATGTTCTCGAACCAAAATGTCCAAGGTGGCTACTGTCACAATCTGGTAGATAAAGTTAAACGTATTTTATAAATACAGATGACTGATAAGCCAAATTAAATATAAGCAATCTCATATTTATTCGATGAGATAAAAAAAGTAAATAAAAGTAAAAACTTAAGTAAGTTACCTTATGATGATACTGATATTTCATGTTGAAAAATCATATTATGCGATATTCGTAAGTGTTCTTAGGGTGGATTACATATTCCTTCAATATATTCAATTAATAGATTATGTGCATGATGGCACCTATTGGAAATTTGCGCTCAAATAAATAAAAAAAACAGACATTCTTAGTAGAGTATTATGTTGATTAAACAGAAAACATTCTTCCACTATATTTGCGTTGACGTTTGACGTGAAATGTCTTTAAAATCGCGCGGTACCAGGGTACCAGGTTGAAAAAAACCGAAACGAAAAGGTCTAAATCATCGTACCTTAATAATTCAAAATTATTAGTCTTAGAAACAAAAATGTTGTTAATTTCACTTAAATAGTCGGCTCGCTGTTAAAACAGCGTCAATCTTGTTTTCGTTTCAATCTTTTACTTTAAATGCGAAAACATTTCACGTTAAAACCAACGGCCCTGTGCTCCGGCACAGCCCCACCCGATTTTTTCAGGTCAATATATAGTCTATGATACATAATGTGTGAAGGAATTAGACCCCAATAGTAAAGCTCGCTACAAATGTCTTATACTGGTACGATAAGTTTCAAAGTTAATTCAGTACATTTAGAAACTACCTCTCAGAATCTGAAAACTTATTATAATATTACATCAAAATATACAAAATATGTGTATAAAAGTACATAGTATTGATTGGTACGGATTAATTTGTAATAGGTACTTTGATAACGATTTCTCATTATCCTATAAAATAACAAGCAATATTAAAAATAATTCGATTTTATGACTGATAAGAAGTATTTCAAAGAAGTTTTAATAGTTGCTAAAATAGTATGAAAGTATAGTAATGGGAGAAATCAGCGTTAAAATGTAATAAAAGCGATGAGAGTGTTTTTCTTATCTTTAGTTTAATTTATTGCGTTACTTGTAAATAAAATAAATGTAAAAAAATGATTTTAAGATTAAATGTATTAGGTAAGTCCTCAAGGTTCTTAGTTACAAAACACCTAAATGTTTGTGATATTGCGATAAAAAGAAACTGTCAGCATTTTTAATTTCAAAAATTCTTTGAGAACTTACGTTACTTACTGATCGTTGAGCAGTAATTAAAAAAGAGCAAATTATAGAATAATGTGGTTATTATTTATTGAATGGTTAATTTTCTCCACCCCTTAATGTGGAAGGGTTGTAATAACTCAAAATTTGGATTAATCCAAAACGGTTACATATTTGAATTAATAGTCTAGTCAACAAGTTCAAAAACGTGTTAAATAGTCATAAAGCTCCTAAGACCTTTTTTTATCTTATTTTGATAATAACAATTGCAATTTTTTATGTGCTAATATTCCCTTAAAACATTTTTCCAGAAGTCATTCCGAATCGAATGAGCTATGGCACATATTTTTAGGAGCTTTATTATTATTAACACGTTTTTGAACTTTTTGACTAGACTATAAGAACTTTTGCAGGACGTAACGGACGAGCTTGTTGTACTGCGACTGGTATCGAAGAAGACAGAAGCAGTCGTTGCACCCGATCATGAGTTCCATCTCATCGTAGTTATGAGGAAAACATGAAACTATTTGAATCTAGCTGTATTGTAGCAGCAATGTATATCGTTATGAAAAAAAATCGTCTATAAATCATACAAAGTTTATGCTAATCGATTAAATCATGGTTGATCTTATCTATTGGATTATAATCTTAATGATTTTCTTGTATTTTTGGTAGAATATTAAAAATGTTAATTTTGTTTTTAATAAATGACATTTTGATTCAATAAAGTAATGTTAATAATTAACTTATTGTTATTTGTTCGCTTACCCAAAGTATGTTTAACTTTGTCATGTCGGTAACTCTTGAGTAATATCATTCCTTCCGAACAGTGAGGCCAATATTGATTTTGTTTTAAAGACTAATTTATTAACATATGTATGTTCAACATTGCAACCACATAAAATGACGTCTAAAACTACAAAAAATACTCCAGAAAAGGTACGTATTAAACGTTGGGACACGACTTTAATATCTCTATGGCAAGTTTCAAATTCAAGATGGCCGTCACTACAATCTGATTCATCATGTTTTTGTTTAAATAATAAGCACAATTTTTAATTTCCCTACAATGAGACAAAATAATTAGAGAAATTTGTTTCGCGAGCTCCTTCAGTGTTTCGAAACTCATTTATACTAAAGGGTATATTTGTTTGAATTTAAATCTATAGTATAATTTCCTTTGCAAGTAAGTCCACCTGGCTTAATATGAAAAGTTCTAGGAAAGCGGAAACAGGGTTTGTTCCCAGAGTATTTGTGTGCGGAAATTTTGTTATTTATTCAGCTTTATTTTGATAGCTTGATTTAAATTCAGAGAATGTTCTCAAACTATATTATGTAAGCGAGTGTTAATTTTCAATGACATATAACTCTTTTGACTACTCTATACTTAAAACTAAGACTAAAAAATCTCATATATATGAAATGTCGAAAAAATACCTACATCTATCTTGTATTCATGAGTTAAAGTTTAGCATTAAACAGGTTTAGCACATTTAGCAAGGCACTTTGTTTCATTCCACTTGTAACGAATCCCAAAATTTCAATGGAAAATATGTTCAAACACAGTGAGTTACATTAAAAAAAAATTATTATAATTTAAGTAATGACATCTCATTTATGTTTATTCGTACATTAAGAATTACCGTTTTTCGGGATAAAAATTTAATTTACGAACCTTCTGGAAAGCCCAAAAGAATAGCCATCTGTCGAGCATTCCCAGCATACGCTGCTAGGTGAAGCGGCGTTCTCCCCAGCTTATCCAACCGGTGTTTTTCAGCCCCATACTTCACTAACAAGTCCAGAGCGTCTCCACCAGCGATCGCAGCCATGTGGCAGGCAGAGACAAGGTCTAAACGACAGGTTGCGTTTGGGTTCGCGCCTGCTTTGAGGAGTCTGGAAGAATTTTTTTTAATAATAATATGAAGAGGGGAGACGAGTTGGACGCACTCCTGATGGTAAGAGTAACGCCAGCCCATAGCCAATGCAGTGCTACCCGGAACTTTGCTATAAAACCCAACTCCGGGCAGGGTGCACTACACCGACGCTTTGAGTCATCATATGTTAAGACTCATTAGCCCAGTAATCTCGCTGGCTACAGTGCCCTTCGGACCGGAGCACAGTGACATTTGCGCATCACTGTTCAGGCGGTAGAATGTCTGGCACTGTGGGGGTATCCACTCAGTCGGTCTCCTGCGAAAGAGACCTACCCCCGGTGAAGAAGAAAGATTAAGGGTTCTTACAGTGTTAAGATCATAGTAATAGTCTTAGTGATAAAGGTTTTGATGTTACTGCGTTATTATAAGATTCCAATCAAACCAATTACGGGTATGTTAAAATAAATTTCCAGGTGAACTTGGGGCTGATCTTTGAAGTACCTATACAGTCTTTTATTGCCTAAATAACATACTTGAACTTGTATTATATTGGATATTATGCTAAATTTATTTAGTTGCAGTAATGTTTTACTAAGTTATGAAAAGATTTTCGTTATATTTGACTATCAAGAAGTAACCTTTTACCTTAATGCAATTAAAGAAGAATATGTACATTCTCTTTAGATTAGTTTATCATACCTATCAATTTCCTCAATGTTATGCATTTCTATAGCTTCCAAAAGGTCAGTGTTGAGTCTTCTCATCCTCCGGTCACTGCGTCGCCACTTC
The DNA here is from genome assembly GCA_026213755.1 of Eurema hecabe. Classification (NCBI taxonomy): domain Eukaryota; kingdom Metazoa; phylum Arthropoda; class Insecta; order Lepidoptera; family Pieridae; genus Terias; species Terias hecabe. The sequence continues at coordinate 4,427,518 of JADANM010000147.1, read as the reverse complement.
TTTGGCCAGGATTCCGATGTATCAGGAGCTGGTGTACTCTCTGGTGTCGACATAGCTGATAGAGGCTCCATGTGTAGTTTTTGGAGGTTCGGGTGCATTGGCCGTCTAGAAAATGCGATAAAAAATATGATAAATATATAGAGATTGTTCTTTCTTTCTGCTGCTCATCGAATTCACAGATATGTGATATATTCAAGAAATAAATAAAATAAAATAAAAAAAAATGTAGAAAAAAAAATCAAGCGTAATGTTTTGCATTTGTCACCTTAATATAGGCGAAATTATGAAGCGTGGTTTATAAGCAATTTAGAAATAGCAATTAGTAAGATTTACCTGTCATTTCTAAAATTAAATGGTAGTTGTCCTCGGGTATTCAGTAAAGGTATTTGTTCCTGTCCGGATCTGCCTCTTTCTATATCTGAAATCGAGTTACTATAGGTTAATGTTTATTTACTCGTATTCTGTTTGTCTCGAAGATTTGTAGATGAGTAGAAACATTTCTGAATCTACATATCTACTATAATATAATATCCATAGATCATAAAAATAAGAGCTGTACTATTACTTTTTAGAAAGACTTATTTAAGTATCCTACTATCATACTCAGATTAACATTTACAAAAATAAAAAAATCGTATGTATTTATAAAGTAAATTTAAAATGAAAGAGAAACGTAATATATTATTAAATAATCGTAGCATTTAAATAAACTACGCTACCTTTTTACAGTCCTTTCATAAAATATCTAGCTTGTAAGTTATTTTAATATTCCTTATGACTGAATCCATGTCATACTAAGATGCTAGTAAATAAAGATTCGCTATATTTTCCATTTGCAATATAAATATTGAGGATGTTTAATGTTCGACTGTGAGGTAAGCTATTTAGTTTATTTAAAAGCTAGGTAGGTAATATTAAAATCAAATAAGTAAGTAATCTTGTCAGTGCCTTATTGTTAGATGGTTTTGACGATGTGTTAGCATTGCTAGCATTTTAATTTCTTAACATATCAGTATAATTAAGGTAATTTCATTTAAGTAACAATGTCCTCAATAAATAAATGTTTGTCCATATGGTAGTCTTTTGTGTCTGTAAAACTACTAAAATAATGGACCGAGTGCGTGTCAGGCCTATCGAAACGATTTATAATTATTTCATTATTTTTCTGGTCTTATTTGGAAGTTAGCGAATTTTCAAGCTCAGATACGCGACTGTAAAACTAGCAAACGGTCTTAGTGGCTATGATTTCTTAATAAGTTTGCAACCCTTGGTGTTTTTAATAGATCTTTCAACTCGCGATTCTATTTGGTATGTATTTTATTTAATAAGAATATTTCCATTCTCATAAAAACAACATGACTAGGTACACTTTTAAATAGCATTAAAATATAGTACCAAGAGGGTAATCGTTTAAGCTTCTCAATTAGAATCGTGCGTTTATAAAACCATTAGCTGAGTAATGTTTCAGAGGATTAGTGTCAATAGTTTTCTCTAATTGTATTGTAATCGCTTACACGCGCTTACTTGAAGCGTTTTGTTTTGTTTACGATATTCGCGTACCCTTAATCTATATATACATATATATAAAAATGAAACCCGTTTTCCGTTGTCACGACATAACATGAAAACGGCTTGACCGATTTGGCTAATTTTTTTGTATTTGTTATTATTAGAAGAATGTTCTTATGTAAGAAAAGATTAGCATTTGACTTTTTTGATATTTCATGATTATAGGGCGATACGAAGTTCGCCGGGTCAGCTACTAATTTACTAAGTATAAATATGAAAGTTGGCAAACTTTAGTAAGTAAATTGGGCTATGGTCGTTAATTAGCGCCTGGATTAGTAACACAGCCTCCCGGATTTGTCACTGAAATGTGATTTGAAAACGGAAAACATGCAGGAAAACCCCTCGGAATCGGTCTTATACTATAAGTTATTAAAGATAGTAAATGGAAAGTATTCCTCGCTGCAAGTATATTGTAAGTCATTTTATGGTCTTTGAAAGAAAACCATGCGTTATATCTAGAGGAGGTTTTTTTTTACATAAAAATCATCCCTTGCTATAAGTTTTTTTATAACCTAATATATAGTTTTTAAAGTATTCGAATGATTTCACATCAAAGTTATATTATTTGAAAGTTCGATTTTCTCGCTTTCTAAGTTCAAGTTTCATCTTATAATAATGTCGTAATAATACATAACTGCTCTAAAAACATGACAGTTTAAAATATAGTATAAAATATATGTTTGTAAATAAAATCCACGTATATGAAGTCATGTCTTCACACGTCTTCAAGGGCACTCGTATATGGTTCATTTACTCTATTGATATATGTACTTTAATCCAAAAAATTCAATGTTATAACTATATAACGCATAAAATTTATTTGAAATTAAATAACCTCCTTCCATATATTTTACGTATATTCCGACGATACGTCCAACTTAACTATAACGAGAATAATGCCGAAAATCGTGGCTATATCTATATTTAATTTACTTATAATAGATATGTTTGCTAACTAGCTACATTATATGAATTACTGAAGCAAAAGCCTTCAAGTGAATAATCAAATGTATACATACCCCTCTCCATTATCGCAACATAAACACAATTACACAATCACTAATGGAAGCATTAGCTATTTAGCGTTTGTCATGTTTGAATATTAGTGGGATTTGACTCATTGATGGCGGAAAGGCGTTATCGATAACGGTTCCTTGGTATTACCTTGAGCGAAGACGTAGGTAAGAACAGAGAAGCTAACAAATATGTATGTGTAAACACACACACATTCATAATTTATGTTATTTGGCTTCCTTCGAGCAATTGCGATAACGTTTCATCGACAATAAATCATAAATAGAACATACGTTTATAGTACATAGTTTTTAAACCTGTTATCTATGTTTAATAATAAGTATAGGAATTTTTAGTTCTTTGTCCGTTCTTTAATATAGAAACTGCCTTACTGTTTTAAAATCATTTAACTGATAAACAACCATATTATTTTTAAATGCCATATACATATCATAATATATGCAATAACGTATTTAATGACATTTGATGAATATATGATATTGATGAATAAGATCACCTTTTAAATCTGCGAACCTCCTGCTCAGTTATCGCACAAAAAAAAACGAAAAATAAAAATATAATTTGTCTTTTTTCAGCATCTTCAATGTCTATGTTGATATACACATACGTGTATTATATTACTTTCATTTTTACCTTAAAATTTATTTAATAACAATTTTATATTAAAGCGTAAAGTTATAATATTGTATTTTATTTAAAGAATCTGGTCTATTGAAAATAGCTCTACGTCACCTTCATACAATCTCAAGATAAGAATAATCTTCCACCACTCGCGTAAATTTCAATCCATTTTATCGAGTATTGGAAAGATCGTTATATTTGCCACACATTCATTATAATAGATAAAAAAACTGTTTGAACCACGGTAAGTAATGATTCTGCAACAGTTTTATGTGAACCGTTTCCAAAAAAAAAAATTTAACAGCTATTAACTATGTACGGTTCATTATAGAGTATAAACAAGACGTGATTCTATTTTAATTGAATTCGTTTTCAAAATATTCTTATGTCGAAAGTAATTCTGCTTAAAGTTACACATAATTACGTAATAATATGCATTTCGTAATAGGGTTTTAGCTTCTAAAATTATTCTTGATTTATATCTAATGTTTAAGAAAAACAATTTGAACGTAATAACTTATAAGTATCTAAGGAATTATAAGACACTGGCGGACCCGTGCCCACTTCTTTAGGCATAATGTTAATAATCCTTTTTTATAATAGCCTATGACACTTAGCAATTAAGTGGATTTCTATTGGTGAAAGAATTTTAAAATCCGTTCAGTAGGTCCTGAGATTACCCCTTACAATTTAACAAACACACTAACTTTACTTCTTTATAATATTAGTACAGATTAGAATAATTCCGATGAACATTTTTTTAACATAAAATTCGATCAATCATTGAGGCTTACTCTACTTATTAAGGTACAAGGGTTATAAATGAGAATACTTTTAAACTGTTACCTAATTAATGTGCGACCAAAAAATTAGTTAACAAAACAATTAGCCAAAAACTGATTAAGAGGAGCCTTTTGAATCTGTATAATAAAGTTATAATTACGTTAGCAGTAATTAGTATTCGGTACAATTTCGGGCCAGCCCGTGTTAGGGTATGAAATATGTACGTATTTAAAATTGCTTATGAATTATCTTTTTGTGCTTAAGCGGCTTGTACGCTGTAGGAGAGGTTTTTATAGAAATAATGTAATTTAATGAATAATTTTGCTTTATAAGTGTTTATTGAATTGTAGTTTCTTTAATGGTTTTATTTTAATATAATGATTTTTTAGCTTTCTATTATTTTTTTAGTACTTAACGTCCCGATAAATTTTAAATATATGTCATACGTAGAACAGGTTTCATGTAAAATAATTATCATAGTTTACTCTTTTTGTATTAAATCTTTAAAACCATTCATGTACTAGAACTGTCTTAAATATTTGAAATATTAGCCAAATCAGTCTGAAAGTTTATCTTAAGAGACTCACAATCATTATTTTTATAAATGTGTAAGATGAATTGTATAATTGCATTGTGGAAGGAAAGCATATGAATCAAGGTTGACAAATCGAATGTATGAAACAGTAGTTCTATTTAATTGCCAGCTACATACAAAAAAAGCCAAATCGATTACAATATTATCTAATAATTAAATTATAGAATTTTTAAAATGACGTACCTAACCTATGCGTTATAAATTTATATATTCCTTAAAAACAGTGCGCTATTATATAGGCTTTATATTTGACGAGTCTTTGTTACCATTTATTTTATATTTATTTTTATTGTAATCGTGTTTGAAATATATTAAAAAAGAAGAAGGAAATTCTTGTCTCTTCTATTTTTAATTTGATACAGGATAATTTGTAAATGTTAGAAAATAATGGTACACGTTTGAATATACGCAGCTTCACTTTTTAAAACACCTACAAAAGAGAAACACTAAAAGCCGCTGCTTGTAAACTTTCCCGCGCAGTGAAAAGACAACTTTACATCTAATTTTGTTTCAATAAAACATGTACGAGCATTGTCGCGTTGTACAGAAATTTTGATCCTGAATTTATGTACCTGCGCCTTCTTGCATATTGTAAACCAACTCCGTGATGTACATTTTAGAACAGATGGTAGCCGCGTTTCACAATATTACCTACTAGCTGCGATCTACGGCTTTGTCTGCCTGGTTTCCGTTAAAAAGTGTTACCACGTACGTATAATTACGATTCCAAAGTGTAACTATATGTAGAATAGTTGAATAAAGAAATATTCGAATTTAAATTTCCGTAGTAGGATTAATACAGGGCACTAATCGTCACGTACCTTGTGGAATAGCTCTCCCAGGCAGGGTTTCCGACGCAATATGACTTGGTGTGCTTCAAGAAGATAGCGTATTTCTTTTTAAAAGGCTGCCAACTCATTTCAGAGCCGTCTAGTTCCTTGAGTGTTTATGGGCGGTGATAACCATTTTCCATCACCAGATAAAAAACCTGTAGCCATTACACATTAGCCGCGATTACTGGGCTAATGATTCTTAACATCTAATGACTCAAAGTGGGGAGCGTCAATGTAGTGCACCCCTGCCCGGACCAAAGTTTTGGGTAGCACTGCATTGGTTATGGGCTGGCGTTTCTCTTAGCATCCAGCTCGTCTCACCACTTCATACAATAAAAAAATAAAAAAGATGAAATTACTAACCTCTAATCTTTAATAAAAAGTTACTTATGTGTTACGCTAAGTTTAAGACAAATCGAAGTGGTACAAACATACATACATCCTAACAAATGTTCGCATTTACAATATCAGTAACGATATTTGAGGGTAGTCGTGTAAATATTACCATAGGCCCGGGTCCGTTTTAATGATATGATATTGATAGCGGTACTAATGAATTTGTTACGCATTTCGGGTTGATTTAATGAATAATTGTTGTAAGGCTGACTTTGAATATTCGAAGGCGTTATATCTTTGAATAATAGGGAATGATTGGGCCTAAAGGACTGTATATAGGATACTTGATCATTACATAGTATAAAATAAAGTCGCTTTCTTGTGTCTGACCTATGTATTATTGAATGTTTAAAACTACGCAACCGATTTTAATGCGGTTTTTTTAGTAGATAATAATCGTGTAAAGTTATTTCAATTATCATTATGAACATATGATTGGTGTTTAGCAGTTTTGCTTTTAAAATAAAACAGGCGTTTTCGACTTGTCAGTGATATTTATAAAAGTTACGATAAAACTAATTTTTATTTGTTTAAACGCGCTAACCTTTGAAACAGGTAGAATTTCCAAAATCAATTGTCCTACGATACCTGCAATCATGAGGATTTCTATAATCCTGTCGGGGTAGTAGGTGGGAATGCGAAAGCGACCCCACACCTCGACACAGGCGCCAAGAGTGGAACAGAGGGTTTTAGTGGGTATTCCTGGCCATGTGGTGTGACTAGCGCGTCGCACCAATAATATGGCCAAGCGAGTCCCACATAACCCGCCGCAACCACCATCTCCACGCGGCGGGTATGCCTAAAAGCATTTCCCTCTATAAAAAAAAGGATTTCTATAATAGGTATATTCATTATAGCTTTGGTAACATGCTTGGTTACGAAGACCCGGACGAAACCACAGGACGCTACTAGTATGTTATAAAATTCAGATGAGCGTGTAATTATCGGGCGTCATCTCTGTTTCATTTGCTAACGTTTTAACAGATTAAAGATTAAGCCCATTTAAATCTACCTTGACCTGTTAAGAGAAGAACAGTGTCTAGTGAATATTTTAGAAGGGAATACTTAACAAAACGACATTTATTTCTCAAATAAGGTTTAAAATTTGCAGAGAATTTTAAAACAATTTGTGCTCCTTCCTAGTATTAAAGAGTATCTATATAAAATTTTGAATATATCTTACGCGAAAATTTGTTTAAACATCGTGTTATTTGTCAATTGTAAGTTACATCATACGTGTCTAAGTTGCATATCTTAGATAGGTTTACTGCACAATTTAAAAGCACTATAAACTTTATGAACTCATTCAATATTAAAAAAAAACCTTAACGCGAATATCTTTCGTTTAAGAGTTTTATTACTTTGATTTATCCTTCACAGAGTAAATACGTTTTGTAAGATTGTTTGTAATAAACTTATATTACCTATTTCGAAAAAGTTATTTAAATTTAAAAATAAAAAATGGTATCGATAAAAATGATCCCGTTTAATGTTGATAACTTTCAATTTTTGATGTTAGTACATTTTACGATCTCGACAAGATTACGTCCTAAAAACTATCGAAAAAAAAACTGTTCACAAAAACCGATATTGATAAAAGTGATACAGTTTTCAACCGCGCATCCATCTTAATATATCACAATTTTACCTGAAAACTGCGAAAACGATCTATCACCACAACTATTATTCATGTTATATTGAAATATATTACTATAACGAAACGTTTTAGTTAAATTAAAAATGATGATAAGGGCATTATATAGATGTATTAAGATTGACTAAGCACGTGTTCGTTGAAATAAAAAAAAATGATACGACGTTATGCCAAAGAATAATATTTTGCTTTTTCATAAGAAACTTCTAGTTTTTTTAGGTTGCGGAAATTCTACAGTAATTATTTAGATTATTTGAAAGGTAAGTTTTCTACATTAAGAATGTTCGTTTAAAAATTAGATTGATGATATATAAATAACTTTAATTTAACTGTGATCTTATTTTCTATACAAGCGGGTATACAACAGGGCATTTAAAATGCTTAACACGCGATGGAATGCTCGATCAAGACCATATTCCGATGTACTGGAATTTAATAAACCTGTCGAGCAAAACTTCAAATGACCGGTAATATCCGACTAAGTGTTTGCGAAGAATTCAATATGAACATCACTATGCTTGAAGTATGTCTTTGAACGTTTGGCTGTAGAAGGTAAATATTGTTACTCCATCAATGAAATATATGCGACAACAAAAGTACATTAAAGTGGCAAACATTACATGACATCAGAATACTTAACACTTAAATATTAAAAGGTTGAACTCATGTTACCTGAATTTTGAAAATTGTTTTGTTTTCTTTTCACGACACTTATTTATTTATTCCTTCCTCTTGAAACACTGTATCTATTAAAAAATTAAGCATACATAGAAACTTACAGAAGAAAGTGACTATCATTTACACTGTGTATAAGTAATAATGATTTTGACTTACTTATTTTGATTATTTTGATTGTATTAAAAAAATGAGATTGATAAAAATGGACAGAAGTACAGTTAAAGTTACAATATTCACAAATTGTACAATTATAGTGTTTATTAGTTGCTAAATTTAAGTCTACGTGAAAATTTTAATTAATAATTATACGAACTGATGTAACATTTATGAAAAAGCGTAGCTAATACCTTTAAGAGTTTGATGGCGTAAAAATGCCGCGGAAAAAATTCTCGCAAACACTTTCCCTGAAAGCCAATACTTGAAACAGGATTACATTTAGATCAAATAGGGAAATACGGACTGGACCCGAGTTTATAGATTGTTTAAATTCATACCACGTCTCGCGCCAGTGCTGAGAAACGATTGATACGAGCCGTGAATAAAAAATGCTTCGATTGCACAAATAAATAATCATTTAACACGAGTCGAACGTGTTATACTTTTTTACGGGAAATGGAAAATATTTCTGTAATTGAACATGTTTCTGTAACTGAGGAGTATTTTCAATGTGTGGAAGTTTTGAAGAAAATTATAATAATACAAGCTGCTGCCCGCGATTTCGTACCATCTGTGTACCAAATTTCATTCTGATCAGTAAGTAGTTTTACCGTGATGGTAAGACAGAAAGACAGACAGAGTTACTTTCGCATTTATAATATTAGTATGGATTGGAACGATGAGCTTGTGAAATGAAGGCGAAATTAAATTTAGGTGAAGAGGGCAGCAGCCTTATCACTTCTAGCAATTTCTTCTTTGGAAACCTGACAATAGAAAATTTATTTAAAAAGATACAATAATAATACGATAATGAATGATTTATCCACCAAATGTTTACGGAATTCGTATCAAAAGAGTTTCGATCAAACGTAGCGACGACAATGGCCACCAAAAGTAATAGAAATAACAAAGTTGCGATATTTGTGACAGTTCGCAAGTAATGTCATCAAGAATGACGTATAGGCAATTACGAAGAAAATAGTGTTATCTAACAACTTGGAGTTTGTTATATTTCGTTTCCACAGTTCAACGTATTGTTCTATTCGTCAAGAAAGGTCGGTGGATACACTGGGATTTGTGTAGATAAAAAATAATATTACATTAAGATATTTTTATCTTTTACTCCTTTTGTTTATTAATTGCTGGTCACAAAATTGTTAAGTTAGTTCTTACTTTGGTTTGGGGGCCGAGTCACCCTCGTCCGTGGGAAATAACCCTTAAAACATAGTTACCCCACACGTGGTCCCCGGGTGGTGCTAATCAGGTGACAAAATCTACTGGTGGTAGGCTTTGGCCGCGGCTAGTAACCACCAACCAGACAAAGACATACCGCCAAGCGATCTTATCGTGTTCCGGTATGATGTCTGGTTACGCCGTTATGGGAAGATGGGTCGGAATAGCTACTTTACTTCAAATTACCGTTTTTTGATACTTATGTTTCATTGGTAGCATTGGACAGCCAGCCGCGGAGGGTAGCGGGATCCGAGGCACGGTGCACCGCTGGCCGACCGCAGGTAGTAGGGGGCCCAAGTAGAGAACTAGCCACTCTCGAAAGGCTGCCCCGCCAACTAGCGAAAAATCCCGGGATGCGCCATCGTGCCGGTCGGCGACCGGATGAAAGGGCCCGATGGACATCCCCGGGGGGGGCTCGGGCGTCCCCGCAGTCTCCAGGCTGGTTTTCCTATAGTGCTGCCATGGCATGTGTATCTTCTGGTCAGTGTAGTAAAGCCTCATTCCACTGCCATCTTTCCACCCGCTTCACTCCCCTATTAAAAAAATATGAAATCGAGAAGAAACAAGATGAAAGTTAAACAGCGGTTGCACTCCCTTTCACTTAAAGTGCACCTCACCAATATTCGAGGTTTGCACTCCAATCTCGTGCCGGTCCATTTCCATCTAGAGACCGATAAACCTGCTCTCTTGTTTCTGACGGAGACGCAAATCAGATGTCCGTCCGACACATCGTACCTGTCATACCCAGGCTATAGTCTGGAGCACAAATTCCACCCTCGTGCCGGTGTGTGTCTGTACGTCCGGGATGACATCTGTTTTTGCCGTCTACGTAATCTTGAAGACCGCAGATTCTCCGTTCTTTGGGTTCTAGTGGATACAGGAATAGATAAGATCCTCTACGCCTGTGTCTACAGGTCACATAGCGGTGATCAGGAGACAAGTGCACTCATACAATATCTCAGTGAGGCAGCTGATGAAGCTCAGCTCAGGTATCCCACGGCTCAACTAGTGTTCCTGGGGGACTTTAACGCCCACCACCAGGAGTGGCTGTTCCCAAACCGGGACACTGATCATGCCGGTCGTGAGGTTCGTAAACTAGCTATAGCCCTAAATCTCACTCAGCTAGTTCGTGAAGCTACGAGGGTTCCTGATGTTGACTCGCATACAGCCACTTGCCTGGACCTTTTTCTGACAACGGATCCAGACAGATATTCGGTATCAGTCTCGTCACCCCTGGGCAGATCCGACCACTGTCTGGTGAAGTCTGTATCAGTCTACTCTCCGCCCGACTCAAGCCTCAGCGGCTCACGGCGATTGTGGCGATACAGGTCGGCAGACTGGGATGGATTGAGAACTTTCTTAGCTTCCTATCCTTGGCGAACTGTTTGCTTTCGTTCTGACGATCCCTCTACTTGTGCTACGGCTGTAACAGAGGTGCTCCAGCAAGGAATGGAGTATTTTATTCCTTTTTCAGATGTACCCCTGTCAAGTAAAGCTCGCCCCTGGTTTGGACCTCATTGTGTACGCGCAGAGGCACGAAAACATGAGGCCTATTTAGCTTGGGTACAGGCTCGACAGCTTAATACAGATGAAATTCGACAGAAAAAGAAAGCATTTAATAAGGAAGCCAAGTCCTGCAAAAAGACTTTACAGAAGGCTCGTTTTGACCATATCAGCCGAGTGGGAATGAAACTTGCTTCGCACCCTTCGGGGAGTAAGGCATTTTGGTCCCTGGCCAAATCGGTCGAATCGAACTTCAGTAA